>JASAMV010003192.1:0-92865 GCA_030248065.1 Rhynchonema sp. JSB1_4
CAGTGCTGTGGCTGGGGGGGGGGGGTGGTGGCTCCCCCCAATGGTACCCTACCCGCCCCGGCCTGGTACGCTACCCCCCAATCCGCCCCGCTCCGGACCCCACCCCCTACCCGCCCCGCCCCCGGGCCCGACCGCCCCGATTTTTACCCCCAAAATGCCCAAATTTCGACCGAAAACCCTAAAAAGTGCAAAAAATTTCGCGCTGCGCGCGATATATGCGCAATTTTTGAGTACATAAAAAGTAGGATGCGAAAAACCTTGTGTTGTCCTACCCGCCCCGAAAAATCTTCCCCCCTCCCCCCCCCAAACCGGATTTCCCCCCCCCAGTATAGTTCCTGGGGGGGGAGGGGGGTCCCCCCCCCCTAAGGTACACTAACCGCCGCGACCAAGGTACACTAGTACACTAACCGCCGAGCCAGGTACACTTAACCGCCTCAACTTTTCCCTAAAATCGGCATTCTTAGGCCTAAAATGGGCATTTTTAGGCCTAAAATGGGTGATTTTAGATCAATGATGTCAAAAGTCGCCAAAGTACCCTTTTATGAAAAATTTTTTCCAAAAAGGGGCAAAGATCGGTCAAATTTTCCACCTCAAAAAGTGACTTTTTCCTGAATTTTGGTCTTCCCCCCTTCCCCCCAGGAAGCTACACTAACCGCCGCACCGACAAAAGGGGTGGGTACACTAACCGCCGCGCCGGCCCAGGAACTACACTGCCCCCCCCCCAAGATCCCCGGTACACTACCCCCCTACCCGCCCCGGATTTTTCCACCTATGTACCCTACCCGCCCCGCAAAAGTAGCCACAGCACTGATTGGGGGCAGTATCTAGCTGGAGGGAGGCCCCCCCCCCCGGGTACAGTAGGTAGCAGTGTAGTTCCTGGCCAGCAGGGGGACATAGCGGACCTCCCGTTTTTTTCGGAGAGGGAGATAGTGTACCCCCGAGGGGGGAAGGGGGAAGACCCAAATTCAGGAAAAAGTCACTTTCTGAGGTGGAAAATTTGACGCATTTTTGCCCTTTTCGGACAAAATTCTTCATAAAAAGGGTATTTTGGCGACTTTTGAGAACATTGACCTAAAAACCACACATTTTTTGGCCTAAAATGTCCATTTTAGACCTAAAATGCCTATTTTAGGCAAAAAAATGGGGGAGATAGTGCACCCGGAGGCACTGGTGTCGCTGGGGCATGGGGGGGGGGGGAGTTGGGGGGGGGCAGCCCCCCTAGGTACAGTAGGTAGGTAGGTTGACGCTCCATGCTGCTGGTACAGTAGGTAGATCGCCGCAAGGTACCCTTGGAGGGGGGATGGATCCAGATGGTTGCAAGGTACCCCCTACCCAGCCTCCGGAAGGTTGCATTGCAAGGTACCCCAAGGGTCCGAAAAAGGGTGTTTTTTGCATGCATTGTACTGCAAATTTGGCCGAAAAATTGGTACTTTTTTGCATTTTGGCCGAAAATTTGCCTAAAATACCTATTATAGGGGTGGTTGCACCGAGCTTGGGGGGGGAACAAAATTTTTTATGTCTAAATTTAGATGAAAATGTGCTCTAAAACCCTCATTTCGCGCGCAGCGCGCGATTTTTCGATTATTTGGAGTGAAAAATATCGATTTTATACCATTTTGAGCCAAAAATAGCAACCTACTGTACCAGCCGGGGGCGGCGACCTACCTACTGTACCAGGATGGCGCGTCATCTACCTTACCTACCTACTGTACCTAGGGGGGACCCCCACCCCCCAGCCACACCATTGGTATTGTCTATCTGGCGACTTTTCATGGAAAACAATGAATTTTCAACCAAAAAACAGATTCAAAAATCGCAAAAATTATGACAAAAATTGGGTTAAAATCTGAGGAGCCAAAAATTCGGGCCGGGCCGGGCCGGAGATTTGGGGGTTCGGGCCGGGCCGGGCCGGAGATTTGGGGGTACGGGTCGGGCCGGGCCGGGCCGGAGATTTGGGGGCTCGGGCCGGGCCGGGCCGGCCAAACCCGGCCCGATTGCGACCTCTGGTCGATTGGCCTGCCACAAAAACACAACAAAAAAAACAGTTCTGTTCATTTTTTTTCCCCTCCGTGGCTCGAGCGAAAGTGCCTTCCGGAGAGGAAGGGCGGGGGGGGGGGGTCCCCCCAATTCCGGCCCGCCCGGCCCGTACCCTACCCGCCCCGGCCACCCCCAATTCCGGCCCGGCCCAGCCAACGAAAAAGGCAAGGGGGGGGGGGGGGGGGGGGGGGGGGGGCCCTGGGTACGCTACCCCCAGTGTAGTGGCTGGGGGGGGGGGGGGTGGGGGTCACCCCCCCTACGGCGTTGGTACCTGGCACCCCCCCGTGGGGGGGGATGGGGGGGGGGAAGGGTAGGTACCTTGCAACCACCCCGGAGGGTACCTTGCAACCATCAATTTATGGTTTTTATAGGCAAAAATGGGTGATTTTCGACCTCAAAACCCCAAAAATCGCGCGCTCCGCGCCCAAACCACCATAAAATAGCTATTATGGGCAAATTTTCGGCCAAAATGCAAAAAAGTACCATTTTTTCGGCCAATTTTGCAGAAAAAAGCATGCAAAAAACACCCTTTTTCGGACCCCAGGGGTACCTTGCAACCTCCCGGAGGCTGGGTAGGGGGGTACCTTGCAACCATCTGGATCCATCCCCCCCCCCCAAGGGTACCTTGCAACCATCTGCCTGCCACTACACTGGCTACCCCCCTACCCGCCCCGCCTGGTCACTCGCTACCCCCCTACCCGCCCCGCTCTGGTACCCTACCCCCTACCCCCCCCCCCCCCCCCCCCCACCCGCCCCGATTTTTACCCCCAAAATGCCCATTTTTTCGGTCAAAAATGCCCAAATTTTGACCGAAAACCCTAAAAATTGCAAAAAATTTCGCGCTGCGCGCGATATATGTACTTTTTTAGTACATAAAAACAGGCACGCGAAAAAACTTGTGTTGTACCCTACCCGCCCCGAAAAATCTTCCCCCCCCTCCCCCCCAAACCGGATTTCTCCCCCCTCAAGATCCCAGGTACACTACCCCCCTACCCGCCCCGATTTTTTCCACCTATGCAGGTAAGTACTTGGCCAGGGTGTTGACGATAGATAGATTGGGACCCGAAATGTGTTGACAATAGATAGATGACCCAAGTTCCGAAATTGTGGGGGGGGGGTACACCCAAACTTGTTGACGTTAGATAGATGGTGGGGGGTCGCCAAAAATCAAGGTATAGTATAGTGTACTAAGCTGGTAATAATGTGTGCAATATTAATGAAAATGTATTACAGGTGCACTAAATCCGCGCGTAGCGCGCGATTTTTTTGCCTATTTGGGGGGGAGAAAATTTAGCTCGATTTTCAACGTCCATTTTCGAGGCAAAAATACCCATTTTGAGGTCGAAAATGTGTTGACGATAGATAGATTGTTCCCAGAATTTGTTGACGATAGATAGATTTGCCCATCAGTGTTGACGATAGATAGATGGAAATCAAAAAGTGTTGACGAGAAATAGAATATATTTTGGGGGGGGACTCCCCACCCCCTGAGCCAAATCCTACACCTGCACCTATGTCCCTACCCGCCTTTTTTTACCCGCCCCGCAAAAGTAGCCACAGCACTGCCTGCCACCACACTGAGCCCAGGCCCACACTGAACCACACTGTTTGGTAGGACGCGCTTTTGTAAGCTTTGTAACACAAGTGTAACTCACGAGCAAGAACCATTTTTCGATGAGGATAATGCCAATCTTTCGGGAACGGAAACGATGGCGAATTTGTTTACTTGTTCAGCGGTGCACATCATTCCCCGAGCAGCGATTAACCAAAACAGCACGGCCGATAACAACGAACAAGTGCACGCTGGCAACAAATCGATCATCATTTTGTTTGGTGGGCCCTTCGTCCTGTTCTACTACATGTTGTTTGTTGTTCAAGTTCAACCGCCTGCCGCCAAGGCAAACCAAAAAAATATTTTATTTACCGCGTTCTTTTTCTTTGATTTGTCAGACAGAACCCGGTCATCAAGTTTAATATTGACTGCGATGGACATTTCGTCGTTTTTGCACATGTTTCGTGTGTTACCGTTTTTCGCAGTTTTCACCATTCAGATTCGAGCAGTGACACCAGGGGCGTACCCAGGTCCAATTTTGGAAGGGGGCGCTGTTGATGGAAAAATTTTTTTCAGCTCATTCACGACCAACCGAGGCATCCGCTCTCTTGGCAAATAAATAAACAAACAACAACAACATGGGGCATAGTCAAACTTGGTGATGCTCGATTCATTTCGAACTACAAAATTATCCCAATTGCTCCACTAGGAAACTGGATTGATCACCAAATTTGATCTGCGTTCAACGAGTGAGCCATGCGATTGCGAACTATGTGTACCAGGAGCGACACCAAACGTGGTGATCGGTTCGGATCGGACTAGCCTTCGTCAAGTGTGATTTTTGCATTAAGGATCGAATTGCAGGTTAAAAAATAGCACGACTTCCTAACCGTCAACCTCAGCGACACCAATCTTCTGTCACAACGAGCCGAAAGCGTCATCTTTCGGGTTCGAAGTCGGCAACTTTGGCTTATGTTCAAATTGTTCACTCAGATTGTCTACTATATATATTTCTCGGGCCAGTCCAGGGCTGCTTGAGTTGCCGACAAAACAATTGGCCGCAACTTTCCGTTCGACTCACAGAACTGGACGCTGATTTCTATACATGCTGAATGGGCATATCCCAAGCGAGAGGAAATGGTACTCGAAGCTGAGTCGAAACCTAGACGGGGACTGATGTGGAAGTAAGTCTGATTTCGTTCCGTGAAACCAAATGAGTTTTGTCTCTGCTCTGTTCATGCGAACTGTCTGTTTGAATATGTTTTTATTCATGGATGTAATTGTCTATTTTGGGCTAATAATAATGCAGTCGATGCAATGCAGCCCCAAGTGAACTGAAGAATATTGTGCATTGCATGGATTCCGGCCGCCCAGCGATGACAATTTGCGTCGACGACATCAGAATAAGCCTCTATCTTACTGCATATGCATATAAGCGAAACGAAAACGAATATACTACAATCATATGCAATCAAACAGTGGACTCCGGGTATTGCACATTCTCCACTGTGGTCAAGCCATCGGTCAACATCGTCATGTCCATCTGGTCGGGCTGATTCGGCACAACGAAAATACGAACGTTCAATATTGACTGAGAATTAGACGGCAAATCGGTCTCGGTGACCGGATCCAGCGCTGGTTGTAACTCAGTCTCACATGTTATTGATCGGTCGCGGGCCGAGAGCTGCTTGAATCTGCAATTTGTTTTGAAGTCCCGGTTTGGATTTGCACTGGTCGCACGCGTGGCTTTTTTGCAATACAGATTGTTCTAGTTTTCAAATTTCGACCAGCGTAAAAGCCGCTGAGCCAAGTCTGCGAAGCTACTGTACGGCGACACATTTAAATATACGTTGAGTTTGAACAATTCAAATATTTCGAGTTTTTTGTCGCGGTCCCGGTTCGACCAGCGTAAGATGCTGCTTATCGATTTGACAGGCGTAAACTCCTTACCGATTTGACTAATGTCAAATCTTTTTCACCGACTTGACCAGCGTAAACTTTGTCACCAATTTGACCAGCGTAAAACGTATTTCTCATACACACAGCCACCTAACCAAACCTGTTTTTCTGGTCTTTGTTGTGAGGAAGTGCATTCGGTAACAGCAATATCTGCCTGTCCTCTCCATTTATGAGTTCGGCTTCGCTCTTCTTTTCTTCAGTCATGTACACCAGATTGCCATCATCGTCCAAGTATGTAGGTACACAGTCCATACCGTAGTAGCGACGCTCGACGAAATATCTGAATACTTGCACAAAATGTTCTTTTTTTGCAGGCTTATTGTCTCCAAGGCACTGAAACGATGATATCGTTCAGGTTGTTGAAGGGCGCAGCGTGTTTCTGGTTGCGCCTGATTTCTCAGACGCGCGGCGCATCAGGTCATCGTCAGTGCCAATCGACCAGATGGCCACGTATACTAATCCTTAGAACCGTGCATCCCCATTTGGCCAACCTGACAATTCCCGCACACCCACAAATGACGGTAAGTATGGCCAATGGCACCATGGTTGACATCATCAATTTGGCAAAGATCACGTTCATGTCAAGATCATCCATTTTTTTAAATTCAGATCGGGCTTTTGTTCTTGTGATATAGTCCAGCAACAGCTAACGCAGAATTTATGGCAGCCACACTGCCTGATTAGTAAGGGCGGAAACTCCAGTGATAAGCTGGCCCGGTTTTAGACTAGAAGTTCGCAGACATTTTTTCTTTTTCTTTTCTTTCGTCTTCCTCACCTTCAGACTCGGCTTATACAACGCTTCGGTGCCTTCAAAAAGTTTTTTTTTATTTTTGGCTGGCAGCCACTTCATATATGATTGCCTTCTTTTGTGTCGTTATGCAGAAAAATTCATGCTTTGGCTACTTTTCTTTTTCTCTGTCTTTCTCTCTCGGTTTTTTGCTTGCTACCGTAACCCCGGTCGAACCATTCCAATTGTCATGTCTGAAGCGAGCGCGCGCATTTTCCGCTTTACGGATCAGGCAGTTTGACTGCCATAAATTCTGCATTAGTTGTTGTCGGACTATACGCAATCGACCGAATAATTGTACCGGGCTTGTGGTTGGTTATTTTTTACGACAGTCTGGAATTTTTTTATGGTTGGAACCGATCATAAACTGAAATAATGGCCATTATGATGAGTATCCGCAGTGCGTGACCTGGGCGCACGGCGTTTTCATCACAAACGAATCAGAATCTGTGCTCGCATATGAGTAGCTTCACAAATTTTAAGCGCGATGTTAAAAATGCAAAAAAGTGGTGCCAAAACACAGCCGCAAACAAGTCAAATGCCACTAGAACGTTTCCGGTCAGCCAACTCGCGTATTGTGACTGCACGCTCCATGAAGCAGGACCAAGCAAATGGGTACCATTTCTGAATTGACTTATACTGACAAGTTTATAAGGTATTAGCACCTATGGGTAACCCGGCGCGCAAGCAAAGCACGCAAGACACGCAGGTACCTAGGCAGGTGCTGTAGCTTTTTTGACCTGACGCAAGCCACATTAGTAGTCCATCTGCAAGTACGTGCTATAAATGAGACACGGCTCATGGGCGATGAAAAGTGCTGCTTCTAATCCATCTGGGTGCTAGTAGAGCAGTACAAAGTGCGTTTTTTCAGCATGTAAACATTCCCAGATGATTCGATCCTCAGTCCAAGCAAAACACGGAACGGCCTTACACCCAGAATTCACTAAAAATAAGTGAAAAAGCAAAAAAATTTCTGTGCGCGCATGAGTGCCTGAAACCTCGACCTTTTGGTCTTCACTCATGCGCGTTAGAACCACACAGACATAGAGCCGTGTCACGTTCTCATAGTAAAACAATCTTTTCAACGTAACGCACTGTTTACTACATTATTACGCCTGCGTAATTTACAGCGCGTGTTGCAGCTTAGCATTGCAAAGTGTGAGTGCTGTGCTCTGGCTGTGTGCTGTTTATAATACATTATGGCCTTTATAAATCAGGCAACGCAACAGGCAGCGTTAATGCATCGTTTTGTGTGTTTGAGCATCAATTACGGTCCTTTTGGGGCTGAACAACGTGTAAACAACCTGGAGAAAATAGTTTTGAAGCAGAAAACCCACATATGTAACAGCCGCGATTTTAGCTTAAGCAGTACTGTTTCTGTACAAAAAGTCCTAGTCGTGATCTGGAACCGGTTTCAGGCGAGAAGTTACGAACTCGGCGATAACGCCTTCCTGTTTCTCGAATACGAAAACAACATAAATAACCATAACAAGTCTGGTAACCCAACTTTCGACGAAATTTTACGTCGGGAAGCACTCTTTCCACACAAAAGTCGTGGTCATGGTCTGGAACCGGTCTCAGACGTGGAGTTAGGGCGATAGCACCCTCGTGTTTCTCGTGTACGAAAACCATATATGCGACATTAACACTTCTGGTGTTCAGTAACGTCTGGGCCCTGGCCAGAAATTTATCAGAAAAAAAGGAGAAGAACGTTTTTTCAAAAATGACAACTGTATCTTGCCCGCAATCGGGCGTGCGGGCATGCAGCGGGGTGAAATTTTGCATGGACCTGAAAGTCCACGCTGTACAACTTGTGTGCAAATTTAGGCTTCTCTGGTTGCGGCTTGTAAGAATGGCGTGAGTTTTCATTTTTGAACTCGCGCACTATATTGAATGATGCATATGTCGCTTAGCACTACCGTGCTAGCTCCGATAAAGCACTTCGAGGGTTCATGCTGCACACGGAATTTATACCTGGCGGCACATGTAGTCAGTCAAAACGGGCTGGTATAATCCATGTACTCATAACATAACCGGATGTGATAATCATTATGAGAAATGGAAAAAAATTAGCTCGTGGCGATACATTGCTAGTGAAACCAATGAATCAACCAACAGCAGACTATCAGGTGTGGAGGGAGAGAGTATCAATATGCGGGCATGCAGAGAGATACTGGGCCCGGTCCACAGAAGTCGAGTTATACCAATACCTGTACAACCTAAACTTTTCCCTGACTGTTTTTTAGTTTTATAACTAGTTTGGCCATAGGTGTGGGTTTATAGGCATGTAAGGTAACTCGACTTCTGTGGACCGGACTGGGTACATGTACGTGTAGCTTCCCAAATACGTTTTAGCAGCTCCAGGTGTTGAAAATATGGATACCCTTAGCTAATGTACAACAATTCATGTGCCAATGACATGTGCTAAACAGAAACAGAAACGATAACCCTGGTTGGTACGAAAACATTGACAAAGGCTTAAAATTAGTCAATACAAAAAAACCCGTCGCAAAAATTATGGTTTGGGAGGGGTCAAACACATACAGTATACTCACGGACTCCAATTGCAGTGTCTGTTTTTTCTGATCGAAAAGCACAATTGGTCAGTTAACCGGATTATAAAACTGGACTTCTCGGCTATGTTCCGTTGTACATTGTGTTCAAAATACCGCATTTGGCTCACAATCGCAATTCTATGGCACAATAATGCGTAGGCATGGCATAATGGGCCGAATTCCCGAATGCCCAATCGCAGTTAGGCTGCCTTCACAATGCATGCGCGTTTGCGCGTTTGCGCATTTGCGCGTTTGCGCGTCACATTTTTTGACCCGCATTGGTGTTCACAATGCAAATTTCATGCGCAAACGCGCACGCGCAAATGCGCAAAAGCGCAGTGCGCATCTGTGTTCACAATGGACATGCGCGTTTGCGCATCAGATTAGAATAGCGTGTGCATGAAATTTGGAACAGTTGTTTTTTTGCATTTTCATATTCGTACCGGGCTGGCATGCGTCCGGCGGGAGATTGAGCTCATCGTCTGTTGATGACCATTCACCTTTGCTGTCCCTTGATGTTTTTTACAAGGAAAACTTGAGAATGCGGAATATTTTTTGGCAACGAATGATAGAAAATACATAAAATTACTACCAAACAGAACAAAAGTTGAACCCTCCACCCGATTCCATTAAAACTGTTCAAAGAAAAGCATACGAACAAGAAACAAACACGACAAGTTGTGAAAAATACAATTTTCGACATATTGTTTCCTGTGAAAGAATGACTTCTGAAATGAAACATAAACAATGGCTGAGCGATAAAATAACAAACGTAAAAGGATCGTAACGGGTGGCCATATCGTTTTTAAAATATAATTTGTTGAAATAATAATGTTTTTTGCTTCAGGCAGCTCGGGCAAGCCAAACGCGCACGCAAAATTAGAACCAATCCTAATCGTATTTTTGCGCGTTTGCGCGTCAAAAACGCGCAGACGCGCAAACGCGCAAATGCATTGTGAACACAAATGCGCGTGCGCGTTTGCGCATGCGCACGAGCTCCGCGCGCAAACGCGCAGATGCGCAAACGCGCAAATGCATTGTGAACACAAATGCGCGTCACTTTCGTGCGCAAATGCGCAAACGCGCAAACGCGCATGCATTGTGAAGGCAGCCTTAAACGCGCGCAGTCAATTGCGTGACGCAAACATCGGTAAAATGCGTTTTGGGCAACATTTCAAGGGATCTCACAACTCAGCGCAAACATGTTTGACTGTGCCAAATGATTGCGACGGCGCTTTCGGGAATTCGGCCCATTGTACGGCAATCGGAACATGAGACTAGAATCACACGTTTTCAAGGTGAATTAGTGAAAACCAGAACCAGATCAAAATCATGTTTCTATCGGCGGTAACGGTTCCTTCGACCGTTTCTTCACCGGTTTCGACCGTCGTCGACGTGAACCTTTCGGCTTTTTTGTTTCTGATGTTTCACGCAGGATCAGTGGGTCACCACTGACCGTGGTGCTGCAAAATTGACAAAATAAAATGTAATATTGTGAATACGTGTGATAGATTTTAGGGGTCACAGTGGTCGTTTATTATTAAAAAAAACCTGACGGATCAAATCATGCCATGGTGGGGAAATGAATGGCAGGAGGGACTGTGTTCAATTGGTCGATTTGCAAAACTACATGCACATTTTACAAAATCATGCACATTCTTTCAAAGTTACCTAATTGACACCATCTACATTGTTTGAATTGAGCGACACAATCGTAAATCGCCATTTTTGGTCACTGCAAAGAACATTTACTGCAACGGTGTGTAGCAGACAAAACAGCGGGCCCAAACAACGATCTTTTCAAACACAACAGCGCCATGAATTGTTGTTTTTCGAGGCATTGTAGGGCAAAACCTACGCCGTCGCTGTTTTGTGACCCGCTATTTTATCCTCCGCTGTTTTGTCCGTACCACGGCACAGCGACTCAAAATATTCGTCCAAAAATCTGGAGTGTTACACGGTATGGTGTGATACTCGTCTTGGCAATTCAGGGTCGTTCGGAAGGAAAATTGAAATCAAATATGATTATTCGCAATTCCGATTTGAAACCAGAATCCTTATTTTTTAGGTTACGATTTCCGGTTTGAAAACGAGCTTTATTTTAGAAGAACACCAACTTTGAGCGCACAAATCATTTGTTTATTTAGTAATCTGACATTCGACACAATTGACTTTGCACGAACCTGTCAGGTCGTGACGAGGCCACTTGATCAGGGCTGGTGCTGGACTGGTCCACGTCGACTTCGAGCGTCAACGACTCGGTTTTGTGACTTTTTCGACGACTGACGGCCGATTGCCTTTTTGAATCAGGGTGATTGCAGTGATGATTCGGTGAGCCGGCTTTGCGCGTGATTTTGCGTTTCACTTCGCCGTCCTCGAGGATACGCGTGACTTGGTAGCGCTCCTGCGTGTTTACATAGTATTTGTATATATGAACTTTATGAGCGCACCACTGCATTATAGGTACATGCAAACACGCTCTAGTGCAAGCGTATCTATGATGTATAAACGCAATTCTACCAGCCGTTTGTCATTTTGTTAATTCTCAGTCTTCTCATAGTCAGAGTGGAATCAAGTCTATGATACAATTGGATTAAAAGTCTGCAAGAACATATAATAATTTTCTTTTCAACACCATATACAATACTAACCCTCCGCTGCGCCAAGCGAATGGCCCCTGGAACGTCCGGTATGGCACCTCGAATCAAGTACATCAAAACGATCGCTATGTGCTGCAAATCAGCCATATCTTTATCACATTTTAGCCTAACATGGGTATTTTTTCTCGGAACAACTTTCGAGTTGGTCGAAATTACGAAAAATTAGTATAACATCAATAAATCTCGGAGTTATCGCCAACATCACATTATCAATTGAGAATGGGACTCGTCATCCAAATTTGACATCGACTAACCAATCGATCGAATTTACGAAACAATAATTTACCAATGCTCGCTTAAATTTCGGAAAATTTTAAACAACCTAGCCTCAAACACAATGACGAGCGTTAGTCGATGTTCGACGGTGCACGTTGTCGGTTTGAATAGTTCGTTGCAGAAATTCGACGTGTACGCCACTATGAACGCATTGCTGACCACGCCACAGAAGGTGACGAATTGAAGAATCGACAGCCACATGCCTACGCAAGTGCGCAAACAAGTTTGTTGCACAGTGTTTGTAGTTGAAAAGAAATGCCGAATAAAGCACATTAGCACTTTGACTAGCGCCCGCGCCAAATAAACAACTTTTACGCTGGTCGTTTACCACCAACACCCACCAATATTGTGCGCAATGAAGGCGACGGGTCGTCGATTCCACCACAACAATCGTCGTGCGTCGATTTGCATGTCGACTAGATTGATCAACAAAGCCAATAGTGGGGCGAGGGGGAATGACGCGGCGAACATCTGAAATCAAGTGCACCTTCAGAGGTGTTCCGTGTCTCATCCAATAAGATGCCGAAGTTTCTTGGAAAAAATCAGCTTGCACTTCTGTGCGCAAGTGAGATGTTTCATAACACCCATAAGATATCAATGCACATCTGCTCCCATTTCTTTTATATGGATCATGTGACCAAGTGCAGCATTCGCACTGACGATGTCTGGTGCACCCCCTTCTGTGAAAGCAGGACGAAACGGGACAAGACACACTGTTGTTTGTTACACCAGCATTGAGGTAATGATTGATGCCAACGTCGCGCGTTTGTGTGCCGTACCAACCACACAGTTCGGTGGGGGACATCGGTGACACGGGAGTTATGAAAACAAAACATTTTGGCCGATAACGAGGTTCCACGTCATGCTGCTTGTGTAAAGCTGACCCCAAAAGCAAAAGGTGGGCTCAGCCGGGGATTGAACCCGGGACCTCGCGCACCCAAAGCGCGAATCATACCACTAGACCACTGAGCCGACGTATTTTGACGTCAATTTGTTCATATAAATACTACGCACGGGAATTAAAGAGAGACACAGGAGACGCACAATATTATCGGCGGCATTATGTGAACTTCTACCGCGCATCTGTGACGGGGATAAAACAGTGGGTCGGCGATATAAACACCGCACCGTCAACCAACGCAGTCTTTGTGTGTGTTTGTGTGTTTGCGCACAGGTGCACATTGAAGGTGCACCTGTATTGACATGTATATGTATGTATGTACTCCAATCTGGGATGCAGCTGTAAGTCTGTCCTTTATCAATCTTGAGCGCAGCGCGCGAATATAAAACTGCGTAAATCATGATCTATCCCACACTACCTATAGTGTTTCCTTTTTATGCAAGTCAAAAGAAACAAGCTACCCCGCGTAACAACCAACTCCAGCAGGTCAAGACTCAGAAACACAAGAAGATAATTTTTCCTCTTAACCAAACACCACTCCAGAGTGAAATTTCTTTCCCTCCCGCCCGCACAAACAAAGAAGGAAAAAAAACACAACCCCAAAAGAAACACAAATACCTTGGTTTACCAGCCAGCATGAAATTACATATAGTATTATCTATTATGCACCAGGTTCTTTCCTTTCCAGTTTGTACCTTTTCAGTTCTAACGCACTCGGTTATTGCAAAGCCCCCTGATTCACTTCGGATTGAGATTTCAAAGTAAAAATAAATCCCAACTAAGCCTCCACTTTGTATAAGCATACGAAACCTTACTGAACATTTCTACAGATGGGCGCTAGTTCGTTTTAGCGGACTTACATACGTAGGGTACCTGATATCAGTACATTTAAGCCCGCTCGGCTGATTTTTCACACAGGAACCCACCAATATATATCCGAATTGTATGACTTTCTCGGTGTATTCGCCCATCGTAAAATCCCCACAATCCGGCTTGAGAAAGTCGCGTTCGATTCGGTTCGACGTGTTATCCGATCTTTCCGCTTTTTCCGCTTGCGACATTTTCGTATCGTCTCCATCCCCGGCTTTGTGTTTGATGCTCGCAATATGTGACGAATTCAGCACTTTGTTCTGTTTGTACTTGATGTGCTTGAACACACGCCAGGTCTTCTTGAAGTAACTGAAACATCAAACGTGTGTTTTTTGGTGGCATGACAATATTGGTGTTGGCTATTTTCTAGTTTACAGTATTTTTTCTGAAACTGCGTAAAGCAATCGAGTTTCAGTTACTTTCAGATTAAAACTGATTTCCGTGCTTCGCTTTCGCATAAGCACGTTTAATCAGAAAGTAACTGAGATTCGATTGCTTTTACCCAGTCTCAGAAAAAGTACTGTATCGCTTCTAGCTCGTCGCAGGCACCATTTTTCGTCGCTATTTTGCGATTAGTGACGGGGATGGTTTATGGTTGTGCAGAGTTTACAGATGTGCACCCAACTGCAGTCAAAGCTGACTGAACACATCGGCCATCGAACTATGGGTAAGGTTTCGTGCCCGCTTCTTAATCACCTGACAACTATCGGTTTGCGTAAAGTAGATGATGAAACAATTTAAAAAAACAAATGGTAACAATACCCTTTTGGTGTAATTCACTGTAACTACCGGTTCAAATATACATAACCAAGTGCAAATTAATGAAACATCACTAACGGCCAAATGATGTCCTTGAAGAACTTTGGCACAGGCTTGACAAGCATGAGCACAAGCACTTGGAACGACAGCAATGACATGCAACTGCCCCGGCTGCATGTGTCCTTGTACTTGGGTCCCCAACCGAGTATACCATTTGTTTGGAAACCCTGAAAAAACATGAAAATGAAAAGGGAAAAGTATGTTTCTGCAAAAACAAAAAACTGCTTTTTTCTTAAGAAAAATGTGGAAAATCATCGCTTGGCAATCAGGCCTGTGCGGACAAGCGCCTTGGTCACGTGACTTTATCAAGGATCGAGATTTACTGATGCCACTAATTTTGAGCACGCGCTTATCTTCTTTCCTTCTTTCCAGGCAGGCAACATCTACGCTGGTCAAAAATAATGGCGCCTACGAATCACGGAATAATCTAAAAAAACGTAACGCGACCAAAGCACGACCCCGGTCACGATCTATCATCAAGTTTGACACCGCGGCGGTCAAAACCCAAAACAAAACCGATCGAAACCAACATGCTCTTCTGGTCGAAAGAATGCGATATAGAACAGAGAGGCGTAGGTGTTGACGAATTGGAAGGCGAACAACTTGATGATCAGGGAATCGTTGAATTGCGATTGGGAACGGTGATTTTCTGCAACAGATAATTTCACAATTTTCGATAAATTCAATCTACCATGCTGTGCGCATAAACATAAACTTTTCCACTTTAACGTAGGTACAGTATGTACAGTATGTATTTGGAACGAACCCCATTCAGTTAATTTTCTCGCGAAGAATTCATACAACCGCCCGAGCAGCATGATTGAGGTAGCATTCAGGAAGGTTGGAATCATCGTGGTGAAAAATAGACAGGTCAGAGGATTCGCGTTGGTGGGTGCGTCATCCGACGTCGCGTTCGCACTGGTCGTGCAGTTGAACTTGACGCGCATCGTCACCTGAAGAGTGGGCCGGGCTTATATTGATGTCGTCAACGCATCTCATCGACTCAGCCCTAATGCCGTAGGGTGACCCAAGAAGTACGGAAACACTTTTGTGAGACTTAGATCTCAACCGTTATTGCATGTGGATCCATTTTTGTGTTCGAAAGCATGGGCGATCTATAGTTTCTTGTGTTAAAATTTGGTGTGGTCAGGTGAAAGTGCTTTGACGAATGACCGGAATAGAGTTTTGTGAAGGTGGTCTCTTCGCACGATGTTTTTTTCGCACGCGCTTGTAACAGGCCACGTTGGCGCCGATTTGCCTCAAGCCTCCGTAACTTACTCAACAAAGCACGTGAGGAGAGGCCAAATTTTAACACAAAAACCAGAACGCCTACGCTTTCAAGCGCAAAAGTGCATCAACATGCAATAACGGCCGAAATCTATCCTGACAGAAGGGTTTCCGCACTTTGTGGGTCACCCTATATAGTATGTTCGTCGCAGTTGTTCAGGGCTGCTTCAGTTGACGACCAGAGTTGACCATTTGCGTTGAGGATGAAAGACTTAGTCCGAGTTAGGGATCGATTGATTTTGATACACGTTCACCCCGTCCACTTTCTGTTTGTGACTTTTGTGACCTGATTTTCGTTTGCTACTTTTGACCGCATAGAATGGTTTCCGTTTCATAACAGTCCAGAGGCGGTATACAGAAAATGTTTCAACGCCTTGACAACAGCAGTCATCGTCGTGGATGATGACCAACAGGTCGACAACGTGGCTCGAAACATGCGTGTTACTTGATGGCTGCAGTTGCGATGAAACATTTGTTGTATACTTTCTTTGGACAGCGAATAAAATGAAAGACTATGTACATCAACAGCATATTGGGAACGAAGAATTCTCACCATGCAGTTTATCACCCGGGATTGATCTATCATCTTTTGTGCGAAGCTCGTCCACAAGACAGCGGCACATAGTGTACTTGAAAGTGGCCATAGTACAAGACAGTCGACAAAAGCATCTTAAATGAGCTGCCCATACACTATATTCTGATGGTCCCTGACAATCAGACCCAGTGTCAAAACGAGACGTCTCTAAAGATTGGTTGATGTTTCACACCTTGTATAAGATGACAGCAGTGACACTGAGAATGACGATGCTCACGGCAACGCTCACGACCAGAATCGATACGACGAACTTGCGTAGTCGACGCCATGGTGGATACACCCATGTCCATTCGCCCGTTATTGGGTCCTGTATGCGTTACGGTGGGTTACAGTAAGTGGCGGGGTACTGTACTTGAGTGATTACTGTAACTGACGATAGCCGATGGATTACGGTTGTGATCGGCTACTGCAAACTAAAGTTACATACGATAGTACATACAGTTGGGTTACTGTACGTTTCAGGTTACGGTCACAAAACCAAATAACGCTTTATTTCTAAACGACAATAACCTCCTCCTGCTGTGTGCCAAAGAATTCGGGTCGATCCGGTTCAGCGTGATCGTACGTGTCGCAGTCCCACTGATACGCCAGTGTGTACCGATTGCGTTTCCAAATCTCAAGGAATAAAGCACCTGAAAAACGATTTCGGACCGAATTTTTTATAAGGCCAGGTTTGCAGACGATATTCCGGTGCACCACCCCCTTCTGTGAAAACAGGTCGAAATCGGGCAACCAGAACTACATAAGCTGCACAATTACCACAGTCAAAAAAACAAATAACAAAATGACGCGCACCCCACAGACAAATTGCCATGGCGAAAAAGGCACTGTAGATGTTGTCGAACGCGTGACGTATGATGCTCAGTACATCTTCACTCCATTCTGATACCCTGAAATGACAAGGCGATGTTTCATTGTCATCTCATTCATGCGTGTACGTGATGGAAACAGCGATGTGAAACATCAGCCACCCACCGGTTCGTCTGACACCCGCTGTCAATAACTGTGGCGTTGGTCTGCGTGCTGCATGGAGATATGAACCCGGAAATACTGCAAAATAGAACGCGTTTGATGACAAACATATTGCAATAAGAATAGGGAAACCTAAAAATGTTTTCATGAAGTCACCGGCCAAACCCAAAAAGCTTTTCAGCCTCATCAACTTCAAGATACGCATAGCTGCGCACACAATGTGTGTTCTTCACAACTCTTGCTATCCGGTGCATTCACACCAACGATGACCTGGTACACTGCCCGTCTGGGAGACAATCGACCGTTCAAACGGCACATTTCTAGATGCAAGTCCACTTGCCAGTTTGGCAGACAACCTGGAGATGGCTAAAATTACTCAAAAGTCAACCACCAATCCCCCACCTGATAACGAGTCCGTAAATGAACACAGCAAGTCCTGCCAGTGACGGCACCCACAGCACAGTCACGAAAGTGCCCACCCAGGCAAAATAGAGCGCGATTTTCTCGCCGAAATAATTGCGAACTTTCCAAAGTGGTTGGAACTTCCACCATACCGTCCATGTTTTGGTCATGTCTGCGCGGGCGTCACCATGCCAGTGGGATACCTTGGGCACGGATAAAAGAGCGGTAGAAAAAACAGGGTTGAGCCCTATAAACTTAGGCGTAGTTAGAGCTCCATTAACATTACAATATTTTTCTTTTTCGATAATTTCTTCCGTTCACAACAAATCTTTTGTCATACTCTTGCATCGTTACGTAGGTATTGCTTTCGGTGACATGAACCCCGCACGCAAGTACGGACTCACTT
Source organism: Rhynchonema sp. JSB1_4 (assembly GCA_030248065.1). NCBI lineage: Eukaryota > Metazoa > Nematoda > Chromadorea > Monhysterida > Xyalidae > Rhynchonema > Rhynchonema sp. JSB1_4. The sequence continues at coordinate 18,079 of JASAMV010003192.1, forward strand.
TAGCATGTCATGAAAGCTGTGATAAAACCCGTACCTCCTTGGCGAATTTCTGCGGTTCGTCCTCTTTGAGTTGTTTGTGATACGGATCGAGCGCAGACGGGTCGTGGATGACAAACGAATCCGTGTACGCTTTCTTCATGCGAAGATACAGCAACCCTGAAGATATATACACATTGAAGATATTCTGACATAAAGGTGTTGTATTTTGAATTTGACGTTGGCCGAATCAGTACGTGCGTGCTTTCTCGTCTCATTGTGCCACCGCGTGCGGCCATCTGGTGCATTCACACTGACGATGACCTGGTGCACCCTTCGCTTGTGAAAAACGGCTGCGAATACCATTAAAAATGCGATGTTTCACCTCGTTTCTTCAAATTATCAGCAGCCACATTCGTAATCTCATCGTTGTCCCTCAATCGATCGTTAATGTTGATATTGATCAAAATGTTGTGCACCAAGAAGCTCCGGGTGGCGGTGCGAAAAAATGTGGCCGAGTCGTCTGACCCGTCGTACAAATGCAGCTTGGTGTGCTCGAACGGGGCAGAGACGAAATCGACTGGAAATGTGTGATGATTGAAACATTATTTTATTTGAAAATGATGATGTCAGATATACTGTAACAATCACGCGGTGTTATTGTGGAAATATCTACACTGGACTCAGTTTACGCACCCATGTGCGGAGCGTACGGTAGGACGATGAACACAGTCATCAACGAAGTTCACCTGGCTGAGCATACGCATTATAGGAAAATGGCTGAACTGTATACAATTTGAAAATCTGAGTATAGTATTGCTAACCCTCATCGTCAGTTGTCATCAGTTTGATCAATTTTCGCCCGCACGAAATTTTGGTCGGGGGAATTTCGCACTGAAATCGGTGATGTATAAACACATGTAATTCAGCTGACTGTCGAATGATGAAAAGTCTGCCGAAACATCACGAATTCCTGCCCCGCCCCCTCTCCATACCCACCCCCTTGAGCGGCATTTCAAGTCTGACCCTGTCCGCTTCGATACACAGTCGTTCGAAAGGACATTGCACTTTGACAAAGGCCATTCTGCCAATGATCTCATGCGTCAACAGCAGTTGTTCTGCTTTCATCTCAGACTCAAACATATCCCTCAGAGTCTGTAGACTCAAATCACGATGCGGATACACGAGCACGTAGTCGACGGGCGAGTGCCGACCCATGTTGTCGTTGTCGTCTGCGTTGTCAATGGCCGCTGATGCGAGCTCACTGAAAATCGTTATTTTTCTGGTTTTTTTTGTTGACCGCTGGCTTTTCTGTCCGTTGCGGCGCTTCGGGTGATTTTTGTCGATTCCTACAACGTGCAATTTTGAAAGGCCCCTTTAAAAGTTAATGATCGAAGCTGCATCCGGTCACTTTTTGTGTGATGCGACTATACGGTGGTCAATTCAGTTGCATTGAGCAAAAGTAAAAAAAGCATCCTTGCCTTAAGTAAAAAACCCATCGCGGCTATAATCAACAAGCTTGGTAATGGACTTTCGAGTTGAATAGCTGTATGCAAAACAAACCAGCGATTCAAGAGTGTAAGTCCTGCATAGAAAGAGCGATATCAAGCTGTAGGTGATCGTGATTGAATCGGATCGTACTGGACTTGCCTTGGTTGCTTGCGAGCTTTTGCATTAAGGATACACTGATTTAGTGATGCCACTAACTTTGTTCCAAACGAAAACTACAAAACGAACAACTTCACGCAGACCGAATTTGATGTTCTAGATCTCTTTGTATCCTTAATGCAATAGGCGCACGTGACCAAGGCAGGTCCGATGCAATCACCAAGCTTGACACCGCCCTGTGTGAATGCAGCTGAGCCGCACCCACGCAATGAATAGTCTCTACTCTGGGCACGCAATGTTGGTCAAGTTATGAAAATTCGTCCTGGATTATCTCTGAAACACACATGCACACACACCTGGCTACATTCCCACAAACTGGTAATGGCATGATAGTTCAGTACAGCTGTTTCAAAAAGTCCGGGGACCTACTGTAATCGTATGGTACAGTTCCATAATATATGGACCAGAACCCAAAACGAGAAATAATTTTGCGTCATACCTCATTATATAATGTCACCCTCAACCAATCATATGTAGGTCTAAGCAACCGTAACCAACCTAATTATGTTTTGTGTCCGCTCTTCCTCACTACCGGCCATGCTGGTGCTGTGGGTCTCATCAGTCTGCAGTTGCTTGTCACTTAACACCTCGGACTCCAATAAAGCCATCGCGCTTGTACCCTGGGTTGGCGCGCTCACAATATGGGATAATTGTGCACACCTACGGGTGCGAAGTTACTGTCGTCATCATTTCCTTTTTTGAGACGACTCGGGACGCCACTTGCCAGTAGACATCAAGCCTCAATATAAAATAGTCTGTTTCCTTGAACAACCAGGCATTTCAAGTTCGAAACTTTGGTAAGTTAATATGAAATTACTGCCTAGAGATATAAATTCGCGGCTTTGCCAACGCACTGAAGCGCATGACAATCATAAGCTATATCTGATGCATTCAGCGACCCAAAAAACCGAGTAAAAACTGTGCGGCTTCCCGGTGCGCTCAGATGGTCACCTTCCATAACAAATATTCAAACAACACGTATGGCCTACATAGTGGCGCATAGTCATGCCATATTGTATACGTACAGTACCTACACTCTGATAAATCCTGGATAATAGTGTCCCAGAGTGCTGTTTTGTTGTGTTGCTTAGCGCCGGGCCCTAATTCCATGCGTGTCACAATTAGCAGCTGGCCTTTATTCTTGTGATGTATGTACAGTATGTACATATGCACGTCTGTGTAGAAGCCAGCCAAAATGTTATGTAGCTGGGTATCCCCATGTTTTGCGTAATAGAACAGAAGACCTCACAAGTGTATGGGTTTCGCAATGGATTGGAACAGTGTGCTAAACAAAGTGAGCTTTCAGGTGTGTTCCTGCTTTGTTTGAAGTAAACGCACTTGAAGAACATTTTAACATGCCCATAATGGGGAGCGAAGAACATAGCAAAACGGCGGGCTTTCAAATAGAAGCAAACCGCGAAAACCTTAAGCACATAGTCTGATGGCAAACTTAGCGTTATGACGTATAGGTTTGTGTGTGTGTGTGTACTTTAGAAATTTCCATAACAATACAACCACAATTGAAAGAACATGCATACAATAGATGATGTGCATCTGTCGCAAAAGCACATAAACCATATTTTGTGGGTTGAACATTTGACACGGTGAAGAAAAACTGGACGGTACGATTTGAAACGCGCGGTCAGAATAAAAAAGCAGCGAATTTTTTTAATGTTTACATGTCCTACTGAAGCTAAAAACGATCAGCTGGTCTTTTAATGGTGGCACCGTTCGAGTTGCTAGGCAATTTGTCCGTCGCCTTTCGCACGATACTCGGTATCACGTGAACAAGAAAAGCCGCACCAGATACTTGTATTCGTACTGCGTCGATGTCGTTTTTTTGAAGCACACACGAGGGGCACAGAACGACTGAAATGAATCAGAGAAAATGATGTATGTAGCTGTTCAAGGCCAGGTTACAAGTGCGGACTTGCTGTTACGGGGATATATACTTTGGTTGATTGAGCACTTTGCACTAAACTCCGTGCAAAAAAAAACGCACCTAAAAAGATGTTGAAACACAAGCTTTCAGAGCCGCTACGGATTGACGTGTACAACTTTCGCGTAGAGCATGGAGCGAATATCACGCATGGTTTCGTCCAATGGGGTTACAGTCGACTATGTCTATAGTGAACCTCCATTATAATGAATCTCTCTCCTTATAGTGAATGACATGGCATGTCCCGAATTTTCATGTGTTGTAACCCGGATTGGGCAAAAAATATTGCGTTTTTGTAAAAAACCGACGTTTTCTGGGTCTGTGTCGTTTTTTAATCCTAAATTTCCTTCATTGAAAATTACATGTACGGTATTACTACAGCGAATATCGTTATAACGAATAGTGACCGTAATCACATCAATAACAATTTATTAATTCTCGACTATTGGAGTTCAGAGGGTAAAAGAAAAACAACCAAAAGCACCATAAATGAAAATGAATCACGATCACGAGGACATGAATCGCTCTTGCTTTGTGCATGCCCACTATGCAATTCAGTAACAGAATCATGGAGACACTGCTGGCTGCGGTGCAAAGCACAACATCATGCGCAAATGTTTCAAAAGAAGTGACGATATTGGTTGGTGTTTGCGGCTGCTATAGCTCAAGCAGTTCGTTGCGCGAACAGACTTCTCATTGGTTGCATGTAGCACGGTGTGGTGTGGGCGCGATGTGAACTGGTGGCTGTCTGCAATCGACAGATCAGACTCGTCGGCGATTCAATATCAACATCCACCGATCGACATCGAAATCGCCGTTCGCGTTCGCACAATCGTAGACAATCGCTGATCGTACGCACGCGCATGTTCAACTGGTTCTGGCCCTTGATGCACGAGAATTCGAGCGGAGTGAATGTAGCTGCAAAGAATAATGTATTGGTCGCACAATGACCATATAGGAGTTCATCAAATCAATCCTACTTTTCACGTTCAGTCACTCTTAAACCACTGTTCTATTTGTGGTTGTCACAAAACGCTTTCAGCTGCAAATAATCTACAATATAGCAAAACACCCACGTTGCTGCGGGTAGTGCGTGAACCAACTTGCTGTATTTTTGTTTATTTCAAAGAAAGAAAGAAACATGCGTATACCTACGTCTTTTCGCCGTCGACACAAGATTTCGTTGCGCGTAGAAGTTGGTGTCCGCGTCCATGTAGCACGGCGCATAGTAGCCGCCGCTCGTGTCATGCTTTCTGCTTAGACGACATCTGCCCTGAAGCATCAGGGAAGGGTCGCAACACCATGATGTTTCACGCACTTCCAGTGTCGTGTCACCTTTGAGAAAGCAAGGCCTGTGTAACTACAATACCCATGAAATATACAGTGGCAATCCATGCTGTTGACGAACCGTAGTCGTGGGCGTGTGGTCGTGGCCCTCAATTTCGAGACTAGCCTCTTGTAGGCAGGGTTGGGTTAAAAAAAAGCAAAAATTTTTTTCTATAAAAAAATTTTTTTTTAAAAAAGTTCGCCCCTTTTTCGGTTTTTAAAAATTAGAAAAGTAAGTTGTGCTTAAAAAAAAGTAAAAAAAAGTTAAAAAAAGAAAAAAGTAACTGTGCTTAAAAATGTGCCAATCATTTACCTTTCCAGTGACACGTCTTCACTTTCTATACTACAATCTACATATGTAGGTACATATGGTGGACAGACTATCCCCAACGCAAATTGTCACGTTATCTGGCTCATCGTAAAAAAATCTCACCTCGCTACTACCCGTTTGTGAACACAACTGGTTGGTGTCAACTATTCCTATATTCTCAAGTACAATCAAATATACTTCCAAGAAATTTCGACAATTTTTCACATTGAGAACCGAAATTTTTGTGGTCGGAAATAAAAAAAAGTAAATCTTAAAAAAAAAATTAAAAAATTCAAAAAAGTTAAAAAAAAGTTCGATAATAAAATTTTTTTTTAATCCAACCCTGCTTGTAGGGCGGGCTTAGGTTGAATCCGGAAATCGGAATCCGGAAATATTTCCGGAAAACGCATTATTTTTCCTTGTAAATTTTTGCGTTTTCCGGAAATATTTCCGAAGCGCACAAATGTTTTGTATTTTTGCATGCAAATTATTTCCGGGTTCCGGATTCCGGATTTAACCTAAGTTCGCCCGCACCCTCATTATGATGAACATTCTTTTATACACACCGAAAAGTGCCAGTTAATCCAATCGCTTCATAATGAAACGAGCAGACTGTATATATACAACAGCGCTAGCCAATGCAAGAGGGAGCAGGCCCTCCCTCTCCTTTGATGAAGGTGGCCCCAGATGAATGGGACACCATTTCAGAGAGAAGAAGGGAAAGCATGCGCTAGACAAAAAGGACTTTCGGGATGTGCCCCCCCCCTTGCCCGACAGTTGTATCCGCCACAGTAGGTACACCATTAACCTTATTCGGCTGCAATGCTTCGTAGTCGAATGAGCGACAAACGAAGCTCTTCTCTTGCTCGCATTTGTCCATACAAACTTTGATGCCATTGACGGTGTTCTCGATCATCAGCGTTCGGTCATTGCTGTCCTTAATGCACGCCAGTCGAATATCGGACCATTCGTATTCGCATGAAACATTATGGCAACATCAACTGTTGAATGGTACGTTTACATTTTGAACCAAGTTTTAGCAAAAGTAGTGTTTTGGCAAAAGTCGAAGTAACTTTGTGCACACGCGCGTGCACGCGAAGTTTTGTGCGTGCGCTGGCGCGTATTGCGTCATGTTTCCACTAGGATGTTTGCGCGTGCTCTCTGCTTTCAGCCTAAGATTGCACCCGGTGCTCGTAGTCTCTTTTTGCCCTGACCTGTTCCACACATGTAGTACGCATTCACTTTCTGCACGTCCTTCGCTGTCAACTGATCACTGTGCACAATCACCTGTCCATTCTTGCGTACAATTGTCGGCCGAATGCCGTCAACACTGAAGTAGTCGCTGCCGTAGTGCATGATGCTGCAAGGAGGCAATTGGCATTATGGTGTGTTGAATCGACAGGTCCTCAACATAGAGGTCCTGCCGACACGATTAAGGGGCCTGGGGTCACATTTGCTGGGGATCAAAACCGTGCGCTGTCTTTAGTTTTCCGCCAAAGAAAATAGTGTAGCTGGTGATGATATATTCACCCTCTAAAAAGTGTTCGAGCATAGCATTTTTTTGCAACAGCAGCCCATTCCGGCCAACAGACCTCATATAATCGTAGGACACACCCAACGTGTCGGCTTCACTTGTCCTCGACTTCACAAAATTGCTCTCACGGCCTGACTGAAACAGGTATAGAAAGCAGAAATTCTGCAAAATTGCAAAATTATAGTACCAGTGGAATATTATGTATGTTGCGATATTTGAAAATTGCCACAAAATTTGACGTCAACCTTGATGTTGTCCCAGAGAATGTTGATGTATTTGTCGCGATCCGGTCGACTCTGTTCGTGCGAGAATCCCAGCGTGTGCATCAGCTCGTGAATGACCGTACTCTACAAATACAGGACGCATCGATTTCAGTCGGAAACATTTTTTGTCCCACAAACGTGTATAATCGCAAATCGACATCAAACTCGGTGATCGGATTGAATCTGCCTTGCCCGCCGCAAACAACAGTAGTTGAATATGCGTTACGCACGCAGCGCAAAAATTGATATTATACAATGCACACCTATGCGTGCAACATCACCCGTACGAATATCTTTTGGACCGATTTACCACACAAATTTATTTAAACACCAACGTTTCCAACCGAGACAATAGTTCTTTGTCAATGTGCCCACATCAGATGTTCTACCTCGACGAAAGCTTCTGATTTCAATTTGAAACGTCGGTGCTAACGACCATAAAACGGTTTCAGAATATTTTCTCAGAGCTCAGTTTTTTATCTGTCAATTTTTTTGAGATGCTGCCTGTGACTGTCACTCACCGCGTAAATACAGCCAGGTGCGCCCAGATGCAACGTTTGTGCGCCGTCACGCCAATAGAGACGGCCGATGTGCGACCAGCAACCGTTCGGCCCTCGTTTGATGTGAACTGACATTGGGAAAATTGTGTGCAAGGATGCGGGGAATATACATACTTGCAGGTGGTGAATTCCGGCTGTATCACATTTTTGATCCCAGTCTCAAAGAGCACCCTCATGTATGTATGTACATACGTTTGCGACATTTGCTACCCATAGGTTTACATCTGCGCTCAAGGCACGCAAGTCCAATGTTTTCAATGTGACGCCAACTTGAAAACATATATACGATGTAGCTTGACATGTTTGTGCGAGTGCTGATTGTTGTCAACACAATTGCCCGTGATTTGAGCAAACGCAGCAGGTTTAGCGGGTGTCTTCTATGTGGGATGCGTGCAAAGCGCGATGACTAGTATGAAAATGGGGAAGCCGCTCAAAATGAGCACGATGAAATGAATACAGGGTTGCTATACATACTGTATGACACAATCGGATAGCGCGACAGGTGCGATGACGACAACAGACACCTCGTTGGCACGAAGCACAGGTAGTTGCGTTGACAACACAAGTATAAGCCTTCAAATCCAATAAAGCCAACCGTATTGTTTGTGATACGCCTGTCTGCTCATGAATCTAACGCACGTTTTTCGCTGCAACGTCATCATGGCTTTGGCAATCACCGCACGCTCGTTCTCGGTGAATGCTCGATCGATTGTGTAGGGAACATGAAAGTATCGGTGATGTTTCATTGGTGGTTCATTCATGTTTCATTCATGATAGTGGGGATTGTGTGGACACGTTTATATTGTAAAACAGTCAATTGACACAACGCTTTTGCATAGACTTCGTCGGCTGAATGTATGTATATCAACGAAAAATTGTCGGGACACACTGCAAGTGGTCTCGTCTCAGATCGAAGCGGATCGAACACCATGTTCCGAAAAAATGTTCTGTTCGCTGTGGTTTGCAAGTACAGTGAAACCTCCACATATAGTGAATCTCTCACAGCGAATCCATCTGCTTGGTGAACGGATGATCAGTCCCCAAATAAATGCTCAAAAGCGGTGCTCTACACACTGTGGTGCGAATATTCTTCATGGTGAACAAAATAGTCGTGTCCCGTTCTGTTCACTATGTAGAGGATTGACTGTATCACTCTTGCACGCATTGTATACCGGTATTGGTCGCACAATGACTATATAAGAATCCATCAAAATTCCAGAACACTCTGCTTATAAAATAATTCACCCCCGTCACTCCTGCAAAAAAAAAATAACCCCCCCCCTATATATGTAGATCGCAGTGTGTCTCAAACCTTAATGGAGAGCGTTTTTTCTGAACATCGTTTTCAATACATATCAAAAATCCCTGAAAACTACGCGGGCATCTGAACATAACAGACAACACCACTCACAACTCCATGCGGCCATAAGTATCCGCGGTGTTTACGAGCATTCTCCTCCACGCCTGGTCCGATTTGATTCGAACGCTGTCGATTTCGTTCCAACTCCAGCTGCATCTCCGTTTGTCGTCGTTCGTTCGATTCAGCGTCCACAGCGTGCATGTCGCCTGAATCATCAAGGGAATTAGTCTGAGTCATCAACCGGGCGATAGTATGTACCCCCTTTGGTGATCTGTTGTTATTATTCTGGCACCCTGGGCCTCCTGCACGCACTAATCGCTTCGATATGGGGTCCTGCCTTGGTCCCGGCACCGTTTTTTATTGACCGATGGTCAATGAAAAACGGTGCCTGACCGATCATGAAGGCTTACCGAGAACTGTTTATTTATCAGCCGGTTCTTAAATATCGGACCGCCTGATCGCGATCATAAGCTTTCCAAGAGCATAAGGACATTTGTGAAACATCATACATGCAGCAAACGCCAACCCTCAAACTCGTTCGCTCCATCGAATATATCGCCCGATTTCGTCGGTTCGTCCGTGATTTGGGCTGCCAGCGCGAAATCGGCATCCGATAATGGGGGTCCGTCCTGAGAAACGAGATTGTTGAGAGGTCAGGTCAAAGAAATTTGCAAAACAGAGAGATGTTTCACAGCTGGATACCTACATCACGTTGAGCTGGACACATGCGGGGTTGTTTATGGATAGTCAACGTGAAACGAGTGAAACATCTAGCAATAATGTTGTGTGAAATTTTAACAATGGTTCTTCGTGCTGTGCGAGCGTCAGCGTGCGAATTTTGTGATGCTGTTTTTGTGAGTCGCGCAAAACACGGCAGAAAAGCATATTTAAACCTGAGCGGTTGTTCCTCTGCAAATGGAGACGATTAAAAGGCAGGCAACGATGACATTTCTCGACGGCATTTCAGAATTTTACAATCGTTTGATTTAGGTAAGGCAGCTTTTCTAGTTGTTATTCGATCGACAAACGAACAAACTGAATTTGATTTCATCCTTTCCGAAGTTTTGAAATGTTTTTTGACACAATCAAGCGTGCTCAAGATTTGTTGTTGTCGTTTCCGGCCACACTACGTAGTGCTGTTCCAAAACCATTTATTCTTGTAAATTACGGGGGTAAATGTTTACTTTGGACCGGGGTATGAATAGTTGTTGTGTGAGTGACGTCGTTATAAGTGCTCCAAAATACATTGTGAAGAACGAAACCAGAAGCAACAACAACTACTTAGTTCTGCGTGATGCAGTTAATGTAATCATGATGCAATAGAGGGAAACGTAGGGTATACACGAGTGTCCACCGACCAAACACAATTGGAGTCTGCGTGGGCAACTTGCGTGGACCTTCAAAAACTGCACTGAAATGCAGTTCAGGCTTGCCGCACTCCGCCATTTGGTCTTATATTTATCCGATTATTTCATTTTTGATATTATTGCTGAGGAGAACTTGTCTTCTCGTGTTTGTTCAATGTTTTTGTCGATCCGTGTCACTGTTGAACTCAACCTGAACATAATTTCGTTGAACCGTGCAATGTGCAGATTTCTACCGGCGTAGAGCCCCCGAATCGAGCCCTCCTGTTTCGGGGTGCAAAATGCTACGATGAACATTATGAAACTTAATGAGCGGCTTGAACCGGGTCAATTCAGCCCAACATTTTTATGACCAAGGAGCTTAAAATTTGTGCGTGACATAGGCTGTCGGAATGCTTTCCAACGGTATGTAACAATATATCCTGCTACCCTTCCTTCGGTTACGTCCCGAGCCCTTTAAAGTCTACGCAACACCGCGCACCAATTGCCCTGTTCATAAAACACGCGTTCAATTTGGCAATGTGTCACTTGAGCACACAACAGTTCGAGTTCGCCCTCCCTGAACACATGATAATATCGCAAATGTCGTTCGGCAGCAGCAACCGCATTCTGTGATGCTTCATTGGCCTGCTTTTTGTTCGGTTTTGTTGTCCAAGGCACAAACAGGTCCTGTTGCGTGAATGGGGTCTGATTGGTGTGCACTGATAGTAGTGTTGCATCAGACTGACACGTCACGCTGCTCGCACCGGGCTCAGACTGGGAACTGTCGACTTGACCGGACTGAGACCGGCAGCTGCCGCCCCATTTGAGATACTCGGACGGTTGATTGTCACGTGACTGTTCGAATGCCCAGACGGTGACCATCGCACGACCTCCTGGTCTAAGCACGTCCAGCAGTTGTTGGATGGCGGCGATGCGACGCTGCTGAGACAGTGAGTTGGTGGGTTTTTATAATGCAGGTGAAACATCAAATTGTCGGGGACAGCAGACGTCAGTTATCGGTCCACCATTATCAACTGTTTTTTTGGTGACTGGCGACCATAAGAACCTGTATACCAAACCACCCTTTACAAAAGAAGATCGAAATCCCGCCACCAAGAACGCACAGAGCTGTGCAGTTCAGTGCCAGGGTACAATTGGTCAGGAAATGACTGTCCAGTTCACACTTTAGCTGTTCGCCTTCAAAAGGGTGAATATTCTTTAATACGATCGATAACCCCAGAGGTCCATATCCGATTATGTCACTGGTCGAAACTCACGAAATCGCGCCACCGGGGCGGGGCGGTTGCGAGTAAATATCCTTCTACTCCCAAAATGGCGGTTGCGCAACGCCACCGATGGCGCTTTCGGAATTTGGGTCATTATAAAGGCAGCACGGAAATGAATCTATTCAACAACCAACGAATTGGTGGTGTTCTCACCTCCGTGGCCATGTGATGAACGACAGCCACCGAAATGGCCGCATCGAATCGGCCATTAGCAAACGGAATGTGCAAACAATCACCGATGGCCACGTGACACGATTTGGATGCAACGATCGTGCACAGACATGCACACATGTCAAAACCGATCTGTGATCGATTTTGGAGGTTTTTTTAGGCTGGGCGGTACTGATTGCGAGAAAAAGTGGTTTGAAGGAAATGTCCGGGCACAAACACAACAAAGCAAGGTCAAACGTTCGACACTTGGCGCAACGTATCGCTGAATAGAAGTGCTTCACCATATGAGATCGAGACAATCTCAAACGCCGACAATGCTGATTCGCGCGCTGTTCACCTTGAACCTCAGAGAAAATTAGCCCAGAAACTCCAACTTCAATGTACCTTGACAACATGCCTGGTCGATTCAGGCAACAGATACTTTCCATTTCCACAGCCAGCATCGAGCAGACACGAGCCAGATGGCAGTGTGTCAATGAATGCAGCGATGCCACGCCACCGCGAGTGGCGCGTCTCGTCGAAATGCGGCGCGATGCGTTCGTACACCTGTGTGCGCAGTTGGGGGGGGGGGAATATTAGTGCCCTGCGTGCAAACATAGTGTGATTTCTGCTGCAAAGCGTTCACTTGTGCGCTTCCACACCTGTTTTCACGGACCGGCGGTGCACCAGGTCATCGTCACGGCGAATTTATTAGATGCCCATGCGTGACCCTAAAAGTACAAAAGAACTCCACAATCACGGCAAGCAATTCATTGAAACAACAGCCAGCCAGTCCAGTTAACCTGATTGACAAAGGCGCGTTCCAGCTGCAGACCATCAACGTCAGTCTGTGGCACACGATACATTGGCTGATCGGGTGTACGGTTGTGGTCACAGTGCGTGGGGAATTCTGCGTAATGTTTCATGCTTTTACGTGATGTAAACTCAAGGATCATGTTATGTTCCAAGGTATCAATAGAGTAATTGGTACCGCGCACATCAGTACTTTTAAAAACTTCTAATCTAACCATTTCCCCACTCGAATCTTGGACGAGTGCCCGTTTTTATAGCGTCTTCTAATATAACGAAAGAGACGTTTTTATGGTGAAGAACTTTGAACGGTTTTGCATCATACTGTCATTCCAAATTTGCCTTTAAACCACTGAATATTGAGTATTTCCTCATTTCAAACGAAATTGATAGTTCGACATTACGACACTACAATTAGGGCTGTAGGCCGTTGTCGCAACAGATAGACGCAGACGTGCTGCCACGGTGCAGCAGGCCATCAACGGTGCAAACATCCAATCACAACAGCCAGCCACCAACCACAAACACACGGTTCGCGTCTGACGGCACGAAATGTGAATGAACAGCGCAGTGAACGAGGCAACAATCGGCCGGACATCGGATGACAGTCGTGCTTTCGTGCCGCGATACTGAAAGGGTAATTGTCGGTAAAGGGTACGTAATCGTCGTGGCTGAGATCGTCGGTGCGTTATTTTCGGCTCGTAGTAATGTCGTCAAATCATGTCGTCGCATCTGGTCGTCAAATGACATGTATTATTTTCGCGTTTATTTGGGGCTATTTGGGGTATTATTGCTTTTTTGACGACAAAACTACTAGCCTTCTGCCATTTCTGATAGCAAGGCACATTGTGACATAGTTCGGATTATATTAATGTCGTCAACTCTGCGCGCACCCGTGCATCCACGCGTAACGCGCCGGCCCGGTCATCACAGTGAGACTGCGTCGAGGCAACCACACTGGCACACACGTGCTCTTGTCGTCTGCGGCACGGAAGTCCATCACAACCTGTGTCAATATATAGCAGATATAGGCAAACTACGCCAACGCGAGCCCGATTTCGAAGGTGGTGTGTATTCAAAACGAATAGAAAGAGAAAATCATCATCCTCCACTTTGTATTCTTCAACGTGTAACATTTCCCAAATCAGCAGCCACGTCAGAATGTTTCGCCATTCTGACAGCTGCGAAATCCAGCTCATGTTGCTGTGGTTGGCCCATACATATCTCCAAACACTGTAACATTTGACGTCAGCGTTCGATCAAGCTGTTCAACCCTCAGAGCGGAATATGTTCCTCTCGTCTAAGCATGTTCACAAAAAATTCCTAAAATGAAAATAAACACCGAAAACCAATCGAACATCCGACAGCAGACTGAGCGAGACAATGGCGTCTTCAAAGGCCGAATGCGTGTCGACGTGACTGGGAATGCCTGAAATGGCAAGCTGGCTGATGTTTCACACTCTTCGTTTACATGGTTAGACATCAACACTGTGAACGTTCAGCTCCGCACCAAACGTACGCTTCCACGACAGGATTCGAACCTGCTGTCTTTCACAGACGTGAGACATTCAACCAACAGAGCCACTGACCCACCTTGACCGGGTTCATACACATTGACGGTCAACTGATCGGGCGTGTGTGTCAGTGACGTTTCACACATAATTCTATCGATAATTCTGAGCGCGAAGTCAGGTATGGCTGGTGGGTGTGGTGGATTGAGTGCCACATGACCGGTGGCGTAGTCGAATTGGTAACCGAAATGGTGCACTAGACGATTCTTGAGATGACTGCCTGAAAGTACGACTGTGCTGAAAACCGCATGGATTGAATGGAACGCTCAAAATATCGTGATTGAATATCTTTATTTGTGCTTTACTACCACGTAGTTGTGTGCCATTCCCAATTTTCACTCATAAAGCAAGTATAATGTATTTTGGTAAAGTTCACGCTACCACTATCACTATAGTTCATCATGTTTCTCGGGTGCGATTCACAGACTTTACGACGTCACTAATGAGCAGTCTGGGGTGATATTTTTGAAACGGTGTAAAGGTCAGTTGGGTGTAAAGGTCGGTGGAAAGCTCGGTCGACAGCTCAGTGTGATAGACCTCGGTGTAAACTTGAAACATTCCACGTTAATAATAGGCAATGTTTGACGTTTACACCGAGCTACGCCGACCGAGCTTTCGACCGAACTTTACGCCGACCTTTACGCCCAACTGACCTTTACACCGTTTCGAAAATTCCACCCTAGTAGTCATTTTATTTGCATGGGGAACTACTGCACTGCAACTTATAACTCCAGGTTGAAAAACGATTATTTACATAGGGCCCGAACAATGTCGTTTGTCTTCTTTCACAGATCTGGTTGGGATTTTCGCAGTCCCCTTTGCCTCCTTTCAGCCATCCAAACAAATTCATTACCAACCATCGCTGACCGTACTTGGACTGGGCAAGTTCTGCACAAAATTCCACAGTATTTGCTCGGTGTCCGTGTCGATGAAATTCTCAATAATGTTCAGTCCGGGAACGTGTGTCGGCCTCGAGTCCGTTGATGTTTCATGCACTGATTTGGGCACTACAACAACAAGAATCAAACAATTAGCGGCATCAAACTTGGTGGTCGGATCGGACTAGATGACATCTGCCTTTAGGTCGCGTGGCTATTTTGCATGGAGAAGATTCAAAATTAACAGATGCCACTCATTTCGACCGGCACAAAAGTTGCTCGCCAACGAAGCCAGGAGAAACAACTTTTACGCTGGTCGAACTGAGTGGCCTGAATTCAACAAAGTTACTTGAACAAGGCAGACCAACAGGTGTGATGCCGATACCGTCCTACCGAGTCAGCCATATTAAAAGGTAGATACAGCATAAAATTGCAAATGAATCGAAACAACCCGAGAAAGAAAATCAAAAAACTCAACCAACGTTGTTTGACGTGCGATAAATAGAAGACAACCGTTTGCACAGCCACTTGTGTCGGATGTTGACCCTGCAGTGTTGCCAGTGCACGGGACGCGCTCTGCGCACTGTCGAACGTGACGAACACGTAGCTGAAAGGACAGACATTAATTAGGCCGTATGGCCGGACAGAAGAGCGACGGCAAAACAGCGATTTAAAAAAATATCAGCAACCTCGGACATCAGGATGTTTGTTTGCGGAAGTGTGGGGCCAAACTTACGGCAAAAGTATCCAACATCATCGGTACCTAATGACAAAAGAACATCCGTTCCCTCATTTCTTCGTGCACATGGCTCAATAAGCAGGTATGATCTTGACAACGAAAAGATGGACACGAACGGTTTTGACTTGGGGAATACATGAATGGCCAGCACGGTGCCAAATGCGTTGAACACAGACTCCAACTCCGCCCACTGCACACCACAGACAGCGCCGGCATTCGCCACGTAGAGAATCTAGGAAAGATGTTATCGTTTGGGAGACAGATTACGACATGCTTGGTGACAGCATTCGGCTCCAGGAATATTGTCAGAGCATAGATTATACATCATCAGCAGTGTAACATCGTACGCACTAAATGTGCCAAACGGAACATTTCCTGCTGCACGCACCCACCTACCGGTGTTGGTTCATTCGATATCTCAACCTCTGGTTCGTGTCGCTTCAGTAATGCAATCGAACGCTGAATTTTGCGTGACAATTTCTGCGCCGCCATTTTGCCTGATTTTGAAAGGGGAACGTGAAAAGTGAACAAAGGCTCAATTCTGCTGCACCGTGTTAAAAAGGTACTGCACCGATAAACACGGTATGGCTCTGTGAAAATAAGCAAATTCAATTGACTCCGTTTAATTTATTTCTGTGCACAAAAACGAAAAGATCACAGTCTAACAGGGCCGAACACACAAACAACAACAACGACAATAATAAAACTCCTTTTTGTCAACCAAAAGCCTGTTTAACAACAGAGTGCACCTTGGCTAAACCCGTTACGCAAACAAGTACAGTACATAATAATAATAAACAGGTGTAAAACGTTAGCACAGTGAAATTACTACGATCATGGTATAAAAACAACGCACTAATACGATAGAAAACACAGCCATGCCCATGATTGCCATCATATAGTCATTAAAGTACATTACAGTATGCCCTCTTTACAGTTAATTAGTTGGAACCATAAATTTTCGTTCGCAAAGTTTGGGAACGAAACTATCGTTCATATAAAGACTGTATGACCATACATGCCAGCTTAACAGATGTGATGTTTCCCGCCAGCTATATATAAATATCCATCTACATGACATCCATATGATCGTAGTCGGTGACACGTTGTTTCTTCGCCTCCGTCTCCTCGTCACTGTCGCTCAACGCCAGATCGGTATTCAGTTGGGCACTGCGCTGCATCGAGCTATTTTCGAGCATTTGCGCAAACTCAGACGCCGGGTCGTATCTGTAAGACGGTCGGTAGTCGGGTCGTGAAATGAATACGAAAACAAAAGCACCACGACGACTCTACGATTGAGCAACGCTCTGGTTTTGTTTGGGGGCCGTATTTGGAAACACAGAGCAGTATTCGATAGCAATCAGACCAGCGAAACAGTTCTTCATTCGAAGGGGAAAGAATTGTTACGTCGGTCAAAAGTAGTGCAAATACAAGACCAAAACACAGCGTGAGTTTGAATTGCCATTACCTTGTTGCAGTCCAATCGTGGCGACTTGACATTACCCTCTGAGCTAAAGAACGCACCGCATATCTCAGCGCCCACAAACCCACACCGCGAAACATGAGCAGTCAGAGAACGCAAACGGAGCCCTTCAAACCAAATTGAACTCACTCATCGTCATAATCCTCCACTTGTTCCATTGTCTCCACCTTGACCACACTGTCAGCTCCAGCCGTTTGCCTTGCCAAATCAGGCTGCTCAGGCATCGACATTGGTGTCAAATTTGTCAATTGACTGAAGTCGGTGGGCGCATCGCCCATTGGACGCGGACCGATGTCATCTGAGGTTCGTGGATGGGGAAAATAATTACACACAAAACAATATTCGTCAATACCTTGATTAACTCTGGACTTGTTCCTGGAGAACAATGATGTTTCAGAGATGCTATGAATGTAGCTGGAGAGTCGAGAGCAACGCTACGTATGGTACTTTTTTGGAGAAAAATAAAAAATCTATGAATCTATCAAGCGTCCACAAAAAGATGGCACTTGTTATTGGTTAACAAAGTATTGTTACACTGGTTGAAACTAAGGGCATTGGTAAGTAAAATTCAATTGGTATTGATCACAAAGTGTGACAGTCTATAATGATTTGCGTTTCGGTTGTTTCCTGATAATCAATGCTTCAAAAATGTTCAATAGGTAAAACTAAGATACCGTACGACAGAAGCAGTCAGCTGTTGTAATCGTGAAACAATCTGATTTGACATGCACCACAAAGGCTCAACTATGTATACTTAGTTAGTTCTCTCACATCACAACACGAAATAAATTCTCGCGGGCGCGCGCGTGAGAGCCAGTGAGCGTGGGAAAATTTGTTTCGCGTTGCGTGAGAGAACGAAGTATTGATAAGCCTTGAAACTGGCAACGCAACAGCCTGATTATTCAGGTTTCTTTCAACATTTTTTTTACCCCAAACCTTACCTTCATCCCCACTCAACGCCAGATCTTCATTGAGCACACTATTCTCCTCTGGCAACGGCTCGAATGCAGACACGCTGTCAGGCTCCTGCTGAAACATCGCAGGATGCCAAATGAGTAGTCGACCAAGCCAACAGTGGCGGATCCAGCTTTCGGCCAAGGGAGGGGGCAAATCCCAAAAGTCATTTTTTATCTGGTGAATTATTTGACAAAACTCGTTTTTATCCAGCGCTTGTTTATAATTGGGCAGTTTTAAGCCTAATCCACACAAAATAAGAGCGAGCGAAAAATTTTTACTTTTTACACGCGCAACAGCCAAGTTTCATGGAAATTGGTGTATCTGGCGATAACCTTTGACATGTATTAGAGTGAAAATCCTGCGCATTTGGGGTCCTTTTCCTTCTTTTCTCCGAAACAGTGCCAGGGCCAGTTTGACCAAAAGAGGGCCTAGGACCCTGTGACGACCCTGGATCCGCTGCGTCAGCGCCGGCGACAACAAGCCTACACCTGGTCGGGTTATGCATGATAAACTTTTGAGTGGCGCTCAAATATTTTACACGAGCTATAAGATCTGCTCGTGGTACATTTCGGAGGTCAGTTGGCCAAAGGCCTGGCACCTCCCCCGTCGGTGAAAACAGGCCGAAACGGGCAAAGCTCACTGCTGTCACATTATTGACCGAAGTGAAATGTTTTTCCTGTAATGCCTCGATGCCCTTCTCATGCAAGTTACAATTATCGGACGTATTCATGAGAAGTCCAAACCACGCATTTAAACATGCTAGATTCTTAGTGTACACCTACTAAGTACCTTGAACGCCGCGCTTTGACTGTCGTCATCAAAGACGGGTCGTTGATAGTCCATATCCATGCCCTCTCCACTCACAGTCGATGCGTCAGCGCGTGCCGCGTCCAGTGCACGCCCGATGTTGCCCTCCAACTCGGTCAGTTGTGAGCGTTGCTGTGATCAGGAACGTTCGATGTTTCATAGACTTATTGTGCACGCCTCGATATGAAGGAACGCACTTACTCGAACCCCTAGCCCGACAGTTCGGTTCCCAATAATCGAATCAGTGCTGAATTCACCAAACGACGCAACCATACCTTTTCAATTTCGGCCTTTGCCGTATCAACCAACGCTTGTGCGATCTGTGTGAACATACTGCGTTCACCGTTGAATAGTTGACTGTTGGTCAGAATCTGCAATATTGATACAGTTGTTATCCTGTACGCTTAACAGCAAAAAAGTATTCAGCGCGGGAGCTAAAAAAACCGCAGCAGAATTCGAAGCGATGAGTTTCTGAAATACAGCGTGAGTGCACCCCTTTCGTGGTGACGCTCTGATTGTCCACATGGTAGTAATCCTTGATCGACAGTTTACTGCTGTTCAAGCCAAAAACTGTGTGATGCATGCTCACAAGAGTGACCGAAAATGACGGCTGACGGGTCACGAGCACTTACTCGCTTGGCATCAAAATTTCAAATTAATCAATCCGAAACTTTGCCCCCTCCCCCAAAGACCCCAGCCACTAACCAGCGTGATGTCATCGACAAACATCTGCACGCTGGTGTACCGATGTTTGTCGACCTTCTTCTCCATAGTGGTCAGATCCATCGGCTGCTTGATCTTGTCGTAGTAGCCCTTGACCTTCTTGCCATCAACGGGCATGTAGAACGGAATCGATTTGGGCACACGACGACACGCGTCCAGCACTTGGCGCAGGATGTAGCTGTAGATTAATGGATGCAACAGGGTCACTGCTTTAAAAAAAACATAGGAATGCGGTGTCGAACTGGTTAAATTTATTTACAACAAATACTCGTTGTTGTTATGAAAGGACAAGGTTCAAAATGCGTGAAATGTTTCATCAAATACTGAACAGAATATCCACAAAAACGGTTCTCAAGCAATCGAACTGCATGAATTTGACGCTGCAAAACAACAGCCTGAGTTAGCGAACACGGCACTACAACTTTAAAATTTCGGTGTCAATTTCGAGTTAGCTGACTTGCGCTGGAGAATAGAGACAGCTGCGAGCTGTGCTTTCGATAATTCAGGGAAATCATATCGTGCCATAAACGATCAGCGTAAGAAGATAAAATTCCAACCTGAACCCAACAATGTCATTGTCATCCAACAACGGATTAATGGCTTTCTCCAATTTCATCAACCGCGTCTCGTTGTCCGACATGCGCGTCGACGCGCGCTCCAACAATTCACGTGCCGCTCGCGTCAGATCGTGCTCGTCGCCGTTATATAGACTGTGGATGAAACATCAGATGGTCGCGCGGGAATGAATAATCAGTATGATTAATTTCGTTGTTGTTATTGTTTTTTTCATTACAAGTGACAGGATGAGCAGCACTATTGAGCACGGCAAATTTCGCAAGGTCATTGCGGCGTGAAACATAAGCCTGATATGCACCAAGATTTTGTGTGGACAAGTAACTGCGTTCAAGTCAAGTTTATAGCCAGGCAGCACAAACTGGATGGACGGCAGAAGCATGTAACTGGCCTGCTAAAAGACATGGAAATATAGTAGATGATGGTCAAAAGTTCTTTAAAACAGGGTTGGGGAAAAAGTTGTTCTTCGTGCGTTCATTAATTTGGGCTGATAATTCGAAAACCACACGGGAGAACAAGTTTTCAAACGATCACAATGCAGTTTAGCAACTATACTTTCACCTTGAAAAGAGTAGTAACTAAATTGTGCAGAATATAATAATTGTGCACCGACCGTGAATTATCGAGTATCTGTCGTACATCCCTCAAGAACTGCTCCCTCGTCTCATACACGTTCTTTGCCACGTTCATACGAATGCGTTGCAGATCCATTGGACGACGAATGATACGGTAGTAGTCCTGAATAATCGGTGATGTTTCAATAATCAATGTTCGATTATGGTTTCATCATGAGAACATTTGTACCGCGTGATGCAACCAAACCGGTCCCCCACAAGCTAGCATTGTTGCTTGGACTACATCACTGGGAGGGCGCAATGCATCTCATGACTGATGAGGACCCGGATGCATTGTGACATATACGTACATATACTGTAGTCTCCTGAGAGGGTCCGAAACTATATATGCAGCTTTAGACTACTCTATTACTATAAAAATTGCTAACATTTATAAAAACTAAATAAAACACTGCTATACACTCCTTTTACCACACCAGCGTGAAGTCGGGCCAGTACTGGCAAACTTGTTGACAACACTATCAAAAACGTTCAAGATCTTTGTTTTTCCTCGCGTCATCATAACACAACCGACTAACAGCCAACCTGGACTTGATTCTTATTGACAGGCACAAGAAACTGATTGGCGGCAGTCATCGCACGCAGTTCCTGCACGATCACATCGAACTCGCATGACAACAACACGCGGGGGTCACCGCGACGACGTTGCACTGATTGCGTCGGGCCTGGCGTGGGGGATAAATGATAAATATGAGTGTTTTGTGCTGAAAACAAACCCTATCCAGTGATGTAGTTGGGGGGGACTGCCAGGTAGCTTTCTTGCTCCCGAACCCACACCCCCCAAACTGGCCAGTTAGCTTTCTTGCTCCCGAACCCACACCCCCCAAACTGACTAGTTAGCTTTCTTGCTCCGGTCATTAAGTCAAAAAAGTGTTTATTTTAGTGTCAAAATGACCATTTTATGGGCCAAACTGGTCATTCGCCCAAATTTTCCTTCATATGCACACAAATACGCATCTTGAGGCTTATTTTAACATAATTTCGACCAATCTTTGTACCCCTGTTTTTGGACTTCTGGACCAATACCCCCAAATCGGGGTAGCCGGCTAGCTAGCTAGCTTTCCTGCTCGGACCAACTACATCACTGATCCTATCACAGTACTGGTCGTATGCAGCAATAATAAATCAAATGCACGTTCGCTCCCTATCACTATGCAATGCCCCAACCTTGCAAATAGTCCGCAACGGATGTGGTCGATTCCAGTTTGACGGCCTCCTTGCTGAGCGAGGGAGTGAGTGGTGTTTGACCGGCCCCGGTCAGTACCCTTGATGCGCGTTTGCGATGCGCGGCGCCCGGCTTGAGCTTCAGTCGCAACGGTGACACGCCCAACTGTTCCTTTTTCTCCGGTTTGACCAGATGTTTCGGGAAACGCAACTTCAGCGCTTTCTTCTTCATCTTGTCCGCCAGCACACGATTTAGCGTCAACTGGGTGAGTGGTGAATGTTAGCCATTTATTGTTATTTTTGAAATTCAGCAATTTTGTCAGATTAAAGGCCTAACTATACTTCGTTCTCTCAGAGAACAAAGAACAAATTCCAGCGCGCTGATTGGCTGTTGAACATACGTGGACCAATCAGCGCGCGAGAACCCCAAAAAAAACAAAGAAAGCCTGGATTTAACGGGAGGCGAGATTGGCACCACAAGGCGAGCAACGCAAATATTGGAAGGTCATTTTAGCGTGAAACACAAGGTTGATTCTCACTGTGAATTGCAGTAAGATACACAGTTACAGTGTAGTTGAGGATAAAAAGCGGTGAAACCGTTTCGGTTTCCCGGTGACGGTGGAAAAAACGAAAAAAAAACAGAAAACAACCGCGCGTGGAAATCTTTTTCAGAAGGTTTTTTTTGTTCTTCTGATCTTTCGCTAATGTTTCTTCGTTCATCTTTCGCTAGATTCGAAAAATATGTCCATGAGCCATACTTTTGTCGAAGGCGCGAGGTGTAAAAGTGCCATGTTTTGATAATTTTGGTCGTTATGAGTGACAAAACACTCTAATACACCATGACACTGGTGAACTAATGCTAACATGGGCCGAAAACACATTACTTTGGGTTCCACTATCCTCATACACTACGGTTCTTTATCGTTTTTTCCTGGAAGTGTTTCCAAAAAATATAGAAAAAGGGTTTTCTGCAAGTACAGCCAGATAGTTCACTCCTTCCACTGACATTTTACGTTTTAGCTGAATTGCCATGGATCTTTCGTTGGTAAGGTTGCATGCACAGTACCACGCCAGTAGTGTCTAAACCGGTAGAGAGCCCAAGACGGAAACGCGCAACGAATAATATTATTCCAAACCATATCCAACCTTTGTGCCCTGCACAGTCACCAGATCTTTGCGAGACATTCCAGTCTCCCTTTCCACTTGTGCCTGCAGCTCGGCATCCGTCAACGCGATTGAATGTTTGGATTCATCTGAAAATAATAGTGGTTGTTTATACTGGTATAAATCCAACGAACGTTGATCACCGTAAAAGTTGTGGTGATGCACGAAAAAACTGGTCGTATATTTTCAAATTTTGTGTCTGCATGTGCCTGCGGAATGCGAAACAAAGCTGAACTGAACTGGTCAAGTACAGTGGCACAAAACACAGTCAAAAATGTTTCGATCAATGTTTGAGTACGTGTGCAAGTAAACACCATTTGCGTTTGTGTCGCTCCAAAATAGATAAATGCGGATAATTTCCTCATTACATCACACAAATGATACACAAAAAGGTACATGGAACATCACCGCCAGGGGGACATCGACACCCAGGGGGACATCGAGCGTGAATCCGTCAAACCTACCACCAGCGGACATATTGAGCGGCGTTGGTGTGGGCGCACCACTGACATTCTGGCCAAACAACGGACAATTCCTGTTCGATTTCATGTGCCCGATAGCGCCGCACGCACTGCAGCGCGATTTGACATCTGCCTTTGGCGGTGTCGGTTTATCGCCCGGCCGTGGCACTTTGCGGGGACGACCGACTGGCTTGCCCAGCTTTGGTTTGGCGGGCGGCTTGCCCTCCTTGTCCACGCGCAGGTTGTCCTGCAAAAAAGGGCTGAGGTTTCAACGACTATGCTTTGCCATGCCACCAGTTCGCCTTTCGTTTTTAGTGGAAAATATAGCTGGTTGGTTTCTGATAACAATCTTTCAAATCTAAGAGGGTTAACCAGGCAGCGGCTGGCTTGGCTTTGCCACCCCGCTGTCATAGGCCAAATAGAATTAGGTACGACATTCCAACACCCCCGCCCGACCTGTTGTTGTTTCTTCTGTCTCCTCCGTTGTTCCTTGTCGTCCATCTGTGCGAAATGCTTGATGAACGCATCGTCACGTGACGTTCGAACCTTGACATAGGCGTCGATCAGCTGCGAACGCGATACCTGGCGGATGGAGAAATAGTTGTACGTAAAATCAATTGGTGATCAGAGGTGTACTTTACCAGTACATGTAAGCAAAACTGGGCGAGAAAATCCACACGGGTTTCATACGATGCAACAAAGCGTGTCCGATCAAAACTGGGTCAGAAACTTCACACAGCAACATACCGTTTCGGTCTTGACCACTTCATTTCCATTCGGCAGTTTATACGTTCGATGAATGATTAGTCGTCGATTAGCGCTCGTGCCAGCCACAGTCGCATTTGCCTGTCCAGCACCTGTTGTCGCTGTTGCGCCGATGCTCTGTTGTCCACCAGCAGCCAACGCAGTTGAATCACCGGTTAGACCCAACATCTTGCGTAATTCCAAACGTTCCGCTTCTTCGCTGTCAAAGTCAACTTTCGACGGTGTTGTTGTTGCTGTTGTTGTCTGAGAAAACGTACATTTTGAAGTGTTATAGAGTTAGAAAGATTAGTGGGTACCATTTTATCGCACGATACCGTGATTTTTCAAAAATAGAGTGTGATGCGAACGAATTCCATCAAAATATAAATCTGAGTGCGCAGATCCAACTGCGCACTTTGCAATTGTCAGAACAGCGTGCTCAATTCTCAACGCAGCGTGTACTCTATACAATGCAGCTTTTCACGGAAAATTCGGTCGGCAACCTGATGCTAATATCGTACGTCACAAAATATCTAGCGAATAATATGACCGTGAGCTGATGATGGTCACTAAAACTGACTGACGGACTGTTGACTGACATAAACTGACACTAACCGACGCAGTGGCAGCATCATTGACACCAGTGGTCTTGATCGCAGCGCCTGTCCCGACCTGTCCACTGGTGACAATCGAATCGAAATGCTGCGCCATCTGTTCAATGTCCGAGTCGGCATCCGCCTCGCCGCCCTCGTCATCCGATGACAACGGCGTCGCGTCCCATAGACGACTGTGCATATATAGCGGTGGTGAAACATCAGCCAGCCAGACAGTGAGCATGTTGTGACCAGTGCACGCACACCAACGCGCAAAAGCTACTTGGTTCGTGGGATCCAACTTCTACACTGGTCAAAAGCAAGGCACGAACCTGTTCTGCAACTCAAACTGTTGTTGACACCATTTGCGCTGTTTGGCTTGCGCTTCGGCCAGATTGAATTTGACGTTGCCGCGAGCGAAACGGGCCAGCCCTGAACGTGACAATCAAAGACGAGTTATATGTATGTCTGGCTGTCGAATGTTACAGAGTGCCAACTCATGAATGTGAAAAACCGGTTGAAAAAAGAAATGTTCTACGAGAACCATAACCGTTTGTCACGATACGCAAAAAAATAATGGTATGATGGATCAAATTGCGACAAAAGAAATTCCGACAAAAATCCTGACGGAAGAAATTTAACAGACAACTTCCAGACAATTAAAAAGTGGACAACTGCAGAATGTGAGGCCGCGCGCGGCAACCGCATTTTGTAATTTAGCAAGGTTTCGGGAGTCTGTGTGTTACGTCTGATCTGTTGAAACAAACGAGAGCACAAAACGCATTTTAGTTGAATAACATAGAAAAACTGAACAACAGGTAATTTGCTCGCGAATAGAGCCGTGAACACTTTGAGGCAGGAAGATGCTGCTGCTCATGTGTTGTGTACAGCAGTGAACTGAGAATGGCATGTATGAGCTTCGAATGATTCTGTGCATCAATTAATCACTGGTTGTGATCAAAATTTTGACATTGAAATTTTGCCAAAAAAGTTAAATTTTTTCAACTTCGTCAATTTTGTTCGCGGCGAACACTTTTTGTCCGCGACGAACACTTGAATTTCTGTGTATCGCGCTTATTAATGTTAAAGCGTGATTGAGGGATAGTTCTGATTGTGTTTATTCCTTTTTGTGCGAATGTGAACAATTTCACACACGCATACAGAAACACAGCCGAACAATATTCGGTTGTTCGCGCTGTCCGCGCGGACAACTATAATTCCACCTTTAGGCTGACACCTATGGCTGGACTTTGTTTTGGCCCGTGAAGACAATTTAAAAAGAAGGATGTTGATGAAACGGCTAACGGCGTGTTCCCTCCAGTCATAATCTCCAAATTGCTCCCACCTCCGTAATCCGCCTTGGCTTTCGCTTGTTGTGTCGACAGCGTGCGTATCACGTCTATGATTTCCCAGCGCGTTAGCGAATTGATCTGAAAAGTATGTCGCATAAAAAGCAAATGCAAAAAATTGATGACTTGTAACGGCGCTCAGTTTTTGTCCATTGTCCAGCACCATATCACGGCACATGGTGCGGTAGCGATAGACCACACTAGACTAAGCGTGAACAAAACCAATAGATGACCGGATTGGTCGGCTCAGACAGACGAAAATCTATACTACTAAAACAGGAAGACGTATGTACAGTATGTGTGTGCCTGTGGCATCTCCCTCGTCGGGGGCACGGTTCAATTTTCACGGGTAGCTTTGGGTATGCTAACGGGTTTTCGGATAGGCAAGGTGCGCGGGCGCGAAGCTTTAGCCGGGCCGTAGGCACGGGCCCCGTCTAGTACTATAAATGAACTGTAGACCAAAACCCACAACTTACTCCTTTCACATGACCGGAATTTTTGTCACCGCCCTAAGTTCGGGAATTCAATTCCGGCATCCAAAGCTTCGGTGGCCTTGGGTAACAACAAGCGAACACAAAGCAAATCAACCCCGCCAAGCACACAATATGCTCACTTCATCCTCTTGCACGCCAAAATCCCTCAACATTTGTTTGGCGTCCTTCAACGGCAATTTCCTCAAATCGGCATCTGTGCCGGTCACCAGTCGTTTGGGCATTGGGGGCAGGTCCTCCTTGGGCGGACGGGCCGACACACGGACGTAGGAGAAAGCCTGTTGTCAATTACATCTAGTTGCAGTTGACCTTCTTGGACGGTTCGGTTTGACACTTTTTTTTGAGAATTTTTCTCAACAACAACTAACACCGCCGCGGCAACTGAGATGTGAACAAATGCGTGTCCGTTTTAATCATTTTGTTGAAAGCATTTTTCGATTCATTTCGAGCAGTTGTTCTGAGCGTATTATCGCTGTTGTTGTAACGACACTTGATATATTCGGGCAAAAATGGAAAATATTCACCACATGCAGTGGCAGATTTGGAGATTCTTGTATTTGGCATGGTAATTTAGGTCATTCAAAAAGTCGGAATTACCATGAAAACGGTATGTCAGCACAATTGCAGTGAACAAGATCACAATTCTGATGCCGTGCATACCACCCACAGCCCACCTTTCCGGCTCCGGTCGGATCGGCAATACCAGTTTGGTCAAGAAGGCATTTGCCTTTCATCGCCGCAATAAACGCTCGTGTCGTGTTCCACGGCGCGCATTTGATCTAAAAATTGGAAAATATGTGTAGCGTGGTGCAAAACTACACAGTTTTCTAATTTTAACTAATTTTCCCAGTTTTATTCACTCTTCATCATTTGCAGATGTTTTTTTCGCAGGAATTGAGAATCAAGAAGAAGTTAATATTGTTAATAATTCATTCTGCTGATTTTGCACGTTCGCTGTGAAACATTTTTGAAGCGGCATCATTTTTAACGTCAGCTCGAAAACTAAGAACTGAGTTGTCAAATACTATGAGCGTCACAGTAGTATTGGCATGAGTCGAAAAGTTGCCTTTGCACAGCAACTACTATTATGTTCGGCCGCCCTGAAAGCGCTCCATGAGCATCACAACAGCCCAAAAACATAGAGTGAAACATCATCCAGCCAGGCAGGCAGTCACCTCGTCTTCCAACGTTACTTCCTCATTATCGTCATCGTTTTCGGGCGTGAAGTAGTACTTCTCACCGTAGCCGGCATCCTGCGAACATAAACAATTATCGTTGCTCTGTTATTGACAATTCCAGAATAGTAGTGCCGCGAAAAGAAGCACACCGCGGACGCCCCTCCCACATGGGGACGCCATGTAGTGACACAATTTTTATCGATGCCGAATTTATGTGCCCGATAGTGTCACGATAAAGAGGGTAGACTACAGCGAAACCAGCCATTGTACAGCAACGACATGCTGTGGCACGCGCGGCACTAGTATTCAAAATGCCTAAATTGAATGATCAAAGTGGCCGAATGTCACTGACCTTCAATCGCTGTTCGGCCGCCAACATACAGAAATGCGCACAACACATCTCCGGCGTGATCATCATCTGCACTTCCTCACGACTCGGCAGACGGAAATCCGGCCGGAGAATCCAGAAATTCAGATCGTTGCCCGGACCTGTGTAGTTGTCGAATCGAATGAAGAATCAAATATTGATGCTCACAGTTGGAGAGAAAAGAAGCTCATAAGGGCACGTCTATGAATGGATGTGAGTTGTGAGAGGTGAAAACTATAGTCACTCCAAGCAAAATTGACAAGTGTTAATCCGGGTGTTGCTGTTATACCCTATTCGCAGCGGTTTCGCAAATGTTTTTGTTTCATGCATTTTTCCTTTTTTGCGCTTTGGAGGAATTATGGTCTGCATTGAAGAAACGCTTAGCTTACAACTATGCATAGAATCGTCGAAACATTTCTCAGCTTTAACGCAACTATGACGAACAAAATACTATTCCCGGAGCCGGACCAACCCAATCGTTTGAAATCGGCGCACAGCTTGAGTCGTTTCCGAATGCTGCTTTCGGCATAGACCGGAAATGCACGTTTGATGTCTTCAATACGAATGCGACGCGGCGTATGTGTGGACGCCCAGAACAGACGGTAGATAAATGCCTGGTTAAATGTGATTTTCCCTGTATTAGTTTGCCAAACAAACGTCTACAGTCTAGAAATTAAGCGGAAGCTACCCGCTCTACCATGCAGTTCTGTATATACTTGCGGAAGGATCAGTTTTTATATCTTTGGAAAAATCTCCGAAAAAAAACGATAAAGAACCGAAGTGTATAAAGTCAGGGGAACCCAAAATAACGTATTTTCGACCATGTTGACATTAGCACAGACACTGTTACAGACACATTATGACCCAAATGATCAAAAAGCGCCATCGACCAAAGTAGGTCTCACGAAAATATTTTCTGAATTTAACGAAAGATCTACGACAAAGACAGCTTTCTAAGAAATGTTTCCAAACGCCTGCGGTTTTTCTTCGGTTTGTTCCACACTGGAAAATGGAAATAAAAATTTTTTCCACGTAAGGGTTTCCCGTTTTCGAACACATATGACTAAGGGCGCCCTTAGTCATAGTGGAAAATGGAAATGGAAATGCAAAAAATAATCTAAGTGGAAAATGGAAATGGAAATGCAAAAAATAATCTATGTCCAAGTTTTCCATTTCCAATATGACTAAGGGCATACTGGAAATGGAAAATGGAAATGAAACAAAACATTTCCTGTGTGAAATTTGACCAATCAGCGGCCGAGAATTGAGTGGAACAGAAAATGTTTTTGTCACATGTCAAAACATGGCTGCTGCAGCAAATGTTTTATTTCATTTCCATTTTCCAGTATGCCCTTAGTCATATTGGAAATGGAAAACTTGGACATAGATTATTTTTTGCATTTCCATTTCCATTTTCCACTATGACTAAGGGCGCCCTAAGCGCACATTGGAAATGAACATGAAACGAGACATTTTCTGTGACAGTTAAGTTTTGGCATGCGACAAAACATTTTCTGTACTCCTCAAATTGCAGCCGCTGATTGGTCAGATTTTACAGAGAAAATGTTCCGTTTCATTGCCATTTTCCAATATGCGCTCATATTAGAAAGTGGAAATGGAGAACCTGGACATAGAAAGAATTTTCATTTTCATTTTCCAGTATGACTAAACGCGCCCTAAATAAAGAATCAAACCAGGAATAAGAAACAAAATTGTCAACCAAAGTCACGCAGATGTGATGCCAACCATGTGAAAATCGCGCACAAACTGCGTGGCGCGTTTCGAATTCGGACTGGGAATATCCATGATCGGGCATTGTTGACCGGCAACGAAACAGACGGGCATTGGACGGATGAATAGACTGGAAATGTCCTATCAGAAACATTGGTTAGAAAGTTCATGTATGGTGGGAAGGCCACAAAAAAAGGCACAAAAAAAGAAAAAAAAAAAAAAAACCCACAAACAAAACAAAAAAAACAAAAAACAAAAAAAAAACAAAAAAAAAAAAAAAACAAAAAAAAAAAAACAAAAAAAAAAAAAAAAAAAAAAAAAAAAAAAAAACAAAAAAAAAAAAAAAAAAAAAAAAAAAAAACAAAAAAAAAAAAAAAAAAAAAAAAAAAAAAAAACCTAACATGGGAAGCTTAGGCCCACAGTCGCACTCATGTGCGTTGGTGTACACGACCACGAGCCCAAAATTGATTAAAAATGCAGTTTAGTTATCGTCCCAAGAAAATAATCTGTAGTGCACGACATTTTGTTTTGAAATGTTCTAATTTTGTTTTCGTTATTCTATCTGGCACCGTGTCGCATATGGGTCCCGTCATTTTCTGATTCTCAAGTCTATCGCGCCTGGAGCGTCAAGCAGCCTGCCATGTGTGCACCAACATTCTACATACTGTAGGTATAGGTAAAGTCACAACACACCAGTCTCAGACAGCAAGACTGTGCACGTGCGTTTGTAAAACACGCAAAATGCTTCGGCGTGATAAAAGTTTGACAACAAGTCCCTTTCCATTTCCGCTGGCAACCTGCATGGAAGTTCCAAACTCTGCCCAGTGCCCACCACCAACCAACCCGTTGCGAGTTCGCAATACGAGAAAGTCCGAATAATTGGGTTCGTGCTTGAAGATGGGCACACGAAACATGTTGTTCTCGAGCGATTGTAGTGACTCGCCCGGTTGTAGCGAACCGAGAAATTGCGATGTGTGGGAAAAGGCTGGCTCGCCGTACGTGAACTGCGGTTCATGGTCCTTGCCGGCTTTCTGGAACGAAGGAAACAAGTTGTTGAAATCTGACACGTGTTTGTATCGGGTGCCTCAGAGTCGAACGTTAATAGGAGCGCGCAGAAAAATTTTCACAAGCTCACGAACTCAACGTTGTCCCACAGCTCGATCATATGGACCCTAATGGCTTCAGAATTGTTATTTTCTGTTTCGTAAGCTGACGCTCACTTCAACTTTAATTACCTAGCGTACGGGAAGCAGCAACAATAGTCGATTTTCTTGCATCAGTTCTCTTTCGTTTTTTACAGACATTTCCGGCCTGAGCTGAACTAACATTGCAAACCGTCATGCTGGTTATAAGCCACCTGTGAAACATTTTTGAAGCTGAAAATGTTCATGACGTGAAACAGCAACTTGCGCATCACAATCAAACAGGACGGTATGATGGAGGCTACGGCCTAACGACCCGACAGACACCGACCCGACTGTGATTCCAGGCAGCATTTCCTTTCAATGCGCTACACCCAACAAACAACGAACCCGTTTGTGATAGTTCTTGATCTTGCTGGCCATGCCGGGTTGCTGCAGGAACGGCGGGTGTTGCTCCATATATTCGCACAACACCAATTCACCGTCCTTGCCACTCAGATCGTCCGGTTCGCGCATGAAGAATATCTCGCCGCCACCCTGCTCCTGACGTTGCGCTTTGCGTTGCTGCACGTAGATGTTTCAAATGAGAATGTTGTAAGGCGATGTATCAAACTTCCAATCAGAGCCGGATCAGAACTGCCTTGGTCACCCTCACCCGAGATTTTGGAATTTAGGAAATTAAGAAATTTACTGCAGCCTCTAATTTTGACCAGTGCTCATTTTGGGCGTGGGAACAACCTTCACACCTTTGATCGCACGTAACTTGAGCCAACTCAGGTCCGAATATGGAATATCTAAAGCTGTGCTCATCTATTACGCCCTGCGTCCAACGCTTTTTCGCGACAGTCAGACAACACCAGTTTGCATGGGTGCAGCTGAATATGCAGCAGCAAACAATGCGACAGCTAGTGCTGGTTCTTGTTCACGTTCTAGAGACAATGCAATAGCTGTGTCATTCAGATGCCGATTATTTACGAGATCACCGAAGCATTTATCAGCTCGATGTCGTAACAGCAGGATAATCTGTTGTGCACCCATTTCCTGGGCAGAAACAACACGTGACCCCAAAGAGCTGAGACCAGTTCCTATGGCATTCATATAATATAACATCCCATACCTTCTCCTTTCGCTCAATATGTTTCTGCAGTGCATTGACTGGGTGATAGATCGATTTGGCCAACAGCCCGCGTCCATAACGTTTCAACGGTGGACGATGGAATTGTCGCAATCGCAATGGAGTCCACGAGGTCGGGAAGAAGGGTCGCTGCAGATTCTGTGCCGGTATGGCATGACGAATCAGCGATGCGCCAACACCGGACAGTGCTTGACTTGCAGCACCTGCGATGGAATATTGACATTGGCTGGGGCGACTTGGGATATACAGGGTCCGGTCTCCGGCTAGGTACATGGCTGGGGCGACTTGGGATATACAGGGTCCGGTCTCCGGCTAGGCACAGGCATGGGAACATGTCTTGAGTATACAAAATTCCAAAATTCGGCTTCTGTGTACCGGGCCCAGCTCACCACGATTCGTAAATTACGCAGCACAAGATAACAACACTAAACTGCTCGCAGGTTCATTTTGATTGCTTCTTTCCATTTGTCTTTTGAAGAGATCCAAAGGACCCTACATTAGTTTCAAAACTATTTGACTATTCGTATGGTGGAAGCGAAACATTTTCCGAAAATTCAACCACTTTCAAGTTGACAAAAGAAATATATAGACACGTCATAGAAACGGAATGGACCCACGTCTTCTGATGACCACTGTCTTACTTCGTGCGCACAAGCGACAACAGGTCGTGCGCAGAAATTCCACGCAGAGTCTGGCACTAAATTCAAGAACACTGAGCCTGATCGTCGCCAAATGTCAACGGATGGGCCCATCACTTCAACGCCACGCGCGTTGTGGTTGTCAATATTGGAATGACACTCTAGCCCGTCCTCCCCAATATCTATGCACAAAGCTCGTCCAAGGAAATCAACAATGTCAATCCAACGAACCTTTCGGTTGATAATATTCATCATTCGACAGATTGAACGGATCTTTGTCGCTCATTTTCGCCATCGACGATTCGATCTCGGCTTCTTCGTCTTTGCGTCGTTGCTCGACCAGACCGAGCACACGTTTGGTCTTCTTCGACACCGGATCCTGCCAAATGAATACGGTCCACCGTCTTTATAGTGTTCCCACCTTAACAGTAGTGATGCCCGCTGAATAGTGCGACCGACAGTTTTGGCACCCACACCCAGTCTGCCTTATTTGCTCAAAATTCGTGCCAATTGCTCAGTCAACTGTTGCATGTAGTCCACCGCAGTCGTGCGCTTGCATGGCAGACCAGAACGGTCATTTTTCACATGCAAACGTGCTTCTAACGAGTAACTGTTGATGTTGACAAAAGCCGCTTAACATCGAACAAATCATGCCACCGTATCTTATCCCATTGTTTTAGCTACAACAGCAGTTTTTGTCAAGTGACAAATAAAAGTTGGACCTAACTCGTCACTGACAAAGTGACAAATAACAAAATTTGCCAAAAACCTGGGCTGAGTTGATGATGTGCGTTGACGAGATGAATACCAGCCAAAATACGGAGCATTAAGGGCCAAACGCACAAAAAGCCAAAAAAAACTTTGCATTTTTGCCAGACAGTTGTGAAACCAGCACCTTGTCTTTTTTCTCGGCCGCCATTTTCGCATTTGCATCATCGGCACCGCCAACTTGTGACGTGCTCGGTTCGGTCACATCCGACGGACGGTCTTCTGCAATGGTTGACTTCATCATTTGTTTTTGTAATTGGGGATCAGATTTTCTGAAGCGGCACACGCTGACAGCTTGCATATTTTGTTAGAACTTTGATCGTGATATGTGTGTGAAACGCGTCAGTTTTGACTAGGTATGGGCATAATGCCTGTTTTGAGACATAATACCAACACCGGGACGGGAGTGACCCAATTACCCAATGCCAGTACCAAGTTTGAGACCAAGTGCCAATACCATACCAATACACCACTTGAGACCCAATATCCAGCACCACCAATACCCAAAAGTAAACCAAAACCACTAAAGGTTCAAAATATTGAGTCTGGTGTAGGGTTCGTATTATTGAGTATTCGTTTGGTATTGGGTTTGGGTCAGGTCACGTATTGGGCTCTGTGGTTGGTACACCTAATGCCAGTGTCAAACACTGGTATTGGCACTTGGTGGTATTGGACTGGTATTGGGTATTATATTGATTTACAATGACACGATTCATTACTCACCAAGAACGCAAATTTCATTTGGTTGCTCAGTGAAACATAAGAAACACACGCTCGCCCTATTTTCTCACTCGGACATCAAGAACATTCGAAAATAAGAACAAAAACTCAAAAGCGTCAAACAAAGCAATCTGAGGAGTCGTCTCTGCAGAGGAAACGATAAAATTCCACCATGATCTCAAAAAAGATAGCGCCCCCGTCCCCAAAACCGACCAGGTATGGTCATCAACCTAGCGTCATCGTGCCAATCGAGCGTGAGAATGGGCGGTTCGGGTATTCGATCCATGTTGTCCGGATCGAGAATCACGTCGTCCTCCCATCGATAGGCACTCAAATCCGTGCGCATCGACGGGAACAACGATCGCGTGGCTGTCGGACGTTTAGGCACTTCTGCAAATAATGGTCGTCGAATTGAAAGAAAACAACGGGAATTGCTTTGTTTGATCTTCATGGCTTCACGTATTATTTGTCTATACTTATAATTTAAGACGTAATGATGTTCAAATTAAACTGCATTCAAGGTGGGTGAACCAACCATTCTGCGCCTGTTGCATTTTCGGCGGCGGCGTGAACGTTTTCGGCTGATTGAACATATGTTCGAAACAGCCGGTTTTCACTGAAGAAAACAGATTCAAAACAGGTTTCAGTTATAGAAACATCATACGAATGCATCGCAGCAACTCACTAAACATCACAAAATACAAAAAAAACCAACGTGCAGCCATGAAGCTTTCGTACGTGCGCGTGTAGTGCGTCGGAATCCAGCCGCACAACGGTTGTTTGCCAGACATGAGCATTTTCAGCACATCACCGCGCACCGCGTCACCGTCATAGATCACGTCGTCCTCCCAATGTTTCAGATTGACGGGGAGAAATCGCGGGTCCGTCTCGCCGCCGGAAGTGCGAATAGACTTTTTCTTCATAGCGGCCTCTTTGGCACGTTGTTCATCCTGTATGTTAAAGTGGTATTTTCAGGTATATCATGGCGAAAATAGAATGCTCCGTATTTCAAATCAAGCACAAAAATTTATCTGACAGATATGAACATTGTTCAAAAAAGTCTGAATTGAGGTTTTCGATTGCAAAATCGCAAAATGTTTCACCGACACCACACATAGCACCGAAACAGACGACGCAAGCAATTCTTCCAAGCAACTCCCACTTCAACCAAAAGGCGCAGAAACAAAAAAATCATTAAACTTCCATAATCCGAAAGCGGACCGCCAACCGATTTCAGTTTGAATCCATAATCCAGATTATCACCCGACTCCGACACGCCCATTTTGTCGTACCAGTACGAGGCCGGACCGTAGCGCCACGGCGCCACCGTTCGTTGTTCGTTATCTGCAGCCAGGCAGAATGAACAATCACAAATGGACAGAAAAATATTGCTTTAATTCAGTCAGAAAAGAAAATGGAAGGAAAAATCTCGCGTCCTACCGTCGCCGCCAGTGTGTTTCGACGTGGTCGGCGTGCGCTCTTCTGGTTTCAACATGAGCAACTGAAAAACGGATGGTAACCGTAATCGGTTTGTTGGTACCAAAACGTCCCTTACGATCTTAGTTCTTTATGATCCTGTTACAGTACACACGCAAATAGGTGCATTCAAAATATTGGAGCGAAAGAGAATGACCGCAAGATTCAACACGCAGAGGATAGTTAATTTGAGGTCAAGTTCTTCAAGCAATTGTACTGAGTTTATACTGTATTTTTTAGGTATCCAGCCTTAAACCAGAAGCCAGAACAAAAGTTTGTAGATTATTTGTCCTGAAACGGCAATAATTCTATTCCACAAATCATTTTTATTTTTTGAAGACGTTTCAAGTTAAAAAGTATGCATATCATCCGAAGAAACATTTTTTCTCTTCCGACCACATAAAACTCAGCGATGACCAGTAGTTTCTACCTCAAAATTTGTAAATTAACCACCGCACAGCGGATATTCTTCCAAAAAAAAAGTTAAAAATACCAGTCCTCCAACCTCATCGTCAATGACACAATGTTCAGCGGACGGGGGTGGTGCAATGTTCAACCACAGCCCCACTCCTCCACTTCTCTGTTCATCCCCGTGTTGTGCTGCATCTGACACTTTGTCAGTCTCAACGTCGGCCGTCGATACAGCTGATGTCTGTTGTTTGTCTTTGTTATCGCTCTCAGACTCGGTCGACGTCGTTGCTGTCAGTTTCCGTTTGCTCGACTGCAGATTTCGGCTTGTTAAAATCAACACAAACAGTCCTGGCCTACTGATGCTGATCACACCATAGCTGCCGAAGAACCGGTTCTTTATATTTTCGAGGAAAAAACCAAAAAATAAACCGAAAAAGAACCGGCAAAGAACCGACAGTATATAAGCGTAGGAGAACCCAACACGTGTTTGAGCACATGTTTTGTCTATTACTGACACCACGCACGTGTCTTGTAATCGTTATTATGTTCTGCTATGACAAAAACGGCTATTACTTCGACTTTTACCGTGCCAAAGGAGAGTTCTGAAAACAATTTGTTCTTTGTTCCGAAAAAATTGCCGACTTTTTTTGGAAACCCTTTCGGTCCCGGGTCGGCCTGAGTTCACAGAAATCCAGCAAAATCAAACACGCACCCGACAATTCTTCCATATCTGCGGTTTGCTGCTGCTTTTTCCGGCCTCGAACAAGCGCGAGAATCGCAACACTTCGTCGTGACGAAATTCGGGGAAATATTTCCGCGGATCGACACCGGCGAATTCGGGCGGCAAAACGTCGGCCAACGGAGTCTGACGCGTCACGCTGTCGTAGAGACGATCGTGGAAGTTTGAAGAGGTGCTAGCGTTCTGCAGAAAAAATCAGATTTAACTTGCTTGATCAACAGAGCTAGCAGGCCACAGTGCAAGTGGCAAGAAACGTGCCCTTGGCGGCTTTGCTGTGTATTTTTTTTTGTCGAAAATTTTCGCCATACCACATTCCAAAATAACGAAAATTGATTGGTATAGTGACCTGCGCTCTGCACACACCGGCGAAGCCAGCTCGAGCTACCTGACCAACCACATCGTTGCTGACCGACTACCCTGATGGATCATTTAATCGCCCTTCGCTTTGACATACCAATGGATCATAGTTGTCTTCGTCAAACGACCGCTTGTCGTCTTCGTCATCACTCGATTTGGCACCAGCTTCGATTCGATCATCCACCTCGTCCATTTTATATTCACTTGATTCATCACTCGCGCTGCTGGCATCTGCCGAGTCGATGCCGTTGTTGTCTGCGCCACTCGTCTCCGACGAAGAATTATCTGTTTTCTTGTCTATTTCGTCATGTTTTTCTTGATCGCCGATACCAAATTCGTCACAAACACTTCCATCGTCAATAGCATGATCCATTGTTTACTTATTTTCTTCCTTTCCTGTCATGAGCCAGGCCAAACGATTTGTTATTCTTGTTTCTTGGCGATCCAGACACTTTCTTGGTTATTATTACCCAATAAGGGTCGCACGTGCACGTGCGTTTCAGGACTGAAAATACGTTCTCTTAAAGGGTCTCCGCCATATATATGCGACCGAAACCAATCTCAATGAGACTTGGCACCGTAAGTGGGTTTGGTCGAAAACACTCACCGCCAAGAAAATTTTTCCCCATATCAGCTCCCTGTCTGAGCCTGGAGGGCTAAAAGGTAAAAAATTTTGACCCTACCTCAGCACCTTAAAATTAAAATATCGATCTGTTTCGCATATTCTTTGTGTGCAGTTTGTTCACAAATTTTTCATAAACGCCTTGGGTCTAATTTAGAACTATATTCACTTTTTTGGCACTACCACAGCTCGCGCTATTTTTCCAAAACCACGGAAATTTTCGAAAAAAAATTTTCCGTTGTATTTTCCGGTCACATAGAAAGCGCACAGAGCTTTTATATAAAGTAGGCAAGAAAGCCCGTATATCATGCTATTCAGGCGATCAATGACTAATTTTCCACCGCTGATAAGTTTCGACAAAAGCTCGCTCAACTGTGGTGAACCTCAACGTTTTTTGCCATTTTCTGTGGATCCCAAGCACACTTCTATCTCATATTTTCCTATTTTAGTAACAATGTACCGAGGTGATATATGGCACGCTAGATAGTAAAAATATAATTGTTGTTAATTATGTGCAAATCTAGGTTGGTCCAGCTGCATCCTTGGAGGTACGAGCAATAAATGAATTTTACACAAAATTCATAATTTTAGCAAATTTTCACTTCCGTCATATTTTTAGCCTATCTACAGTTGGGTAGGAATTGTGGCTTTTGCTGTCCGATGAAGCCCAAACGTTATTGTTGTTTATCGATCAAAATTCAAAATTATAGCTCTAACGTATCTTGAGAAAAATCGTGTTAATTGAGGTCCATGCGTTGGACTTGGAACTACAACCGGGCTTACAACAGGACCAGCGTCTGCGGTGCCTTCACTTAACATGATTTTTCTCAGGATACGTTAGAACTAGAATTTTGGATTTTGATCGATAAACAACAACAACGTTGGGGCTTCATCGGACAGCAAAGGCCACAAATCCGTCACAAATGTAGGTAGGCTAAAAATATGACGGAAGCGAAAATTAGCTAAAATTATGAATTTTGTGTAAAACTCATTTATTGCTCGTACCTCCAAGGATGCAGCTGGACCAACCTAGATTTGCACATAATTAACAACAATTATATTTTTACTATCTAGCGTGCCATATATCACCTCGGTACATTGTTACTAAAATAGGAAAATATGAGATAGAAGTGTGCTTGGGATCCACAGAAAATGGCAAAAAAGTTGAGGTTCACCACAGTTGAGCGAGCTTTTGTCGAAACTTATCAGCGGTGGAAAATTAGTCATTGATCGCCTGAATAGCATGATATACGGGCTTTCTTGCCTACTTTATATAAAAGCTCTGTGTGCTTTCTATGTGACCGGAAAATACAACGGAAAATTTTTTTTCGAAAATTTCCGTGGTTTTGGCAAAATAGCGCGAGCTGTGGTAGTGCCAAAAAAGTGAATATGGTTCTAAATTAGACCCAAGGCGTTTATGAAAAATTTGTGAACAAAGTGCACACAAAGAATATGCGAAACAGATCGATATTTTAATTTCAAGGTGCTGAGGTAGGGTCGAAATTTTTTTACCTTTTAGCCCTCCTGGCTCAGACAGGGAGCTGATATGGGGAAAAATTTTCTTGGCCGTGAGTGTTTTGGACCAAGCCCACTTACGGTGCCAAGTTTCATTGAGATTGGTTTCGGTCGCGTATATATGGCGGAGCCCCTTTAAATTGTTTTGGTTATACTGGCAGATGAAAGAAAACGTTCTTGACGACAAAAACGAGTCCATCCGGGACGTGAAAAAACCGAAACAACCTCAGCCTCCGGGAAACATCGGTCTTTTTGCGAAATTTTCCAATTTTTGACAGAAAGAAGTTGGCAATAATTTGTATTCAGAACAGAGGTCGCAATCGGGCCGGGCCGCGATCTTGGGCTTTTAGTTCGGGCCGGGCCGGAGATTTGGAGGATCGGGCCTTGCCGGGCCGGGGAAGCTTCTGAATCTGAAGTGACTTATTTTACAGAAAGAATAGTAATTTTTTGTCAAAAACACTAAAATTTCTGACGGATTCAGCAAGTGAGTGATCAGTACTTGTCTAGCCAGTGTAGTTCCTGGGGGGATTGGGACCCCCCCTAAGGTACACTAATTTCCCCGACCAAGGTACACTAGTACACTAATTTCCCCAATTTTTGCCTAAAATGGCCATTTGGCCAAAATGGGCATTTTTAGGCCTAAAATGTGTGATTTTCAGGTCAATGTGCTCAAAAGTCGCCAAAATACCCTTTTTATGAAGAATTTTTTCCAAAAAGGGGTAAAAATAGGTCAAATTTTCTACCTCAAAAAGT
The DNA here is from genome assembly GCA_030248065.1 of Rhynchonema sp. JSB1_4. Lineage (NCBI taxonomy): Eukaryota > Metazoa > Nematoda > Chromadorea > Monhysterida > Xyalidae > Rhynchonema > Rhynchonema sp. JSB1_4. The sequence continues at coordinate 58,491 of JASAMV010003192.1, forward strand.
GACTTTTTCCTGATTTTGGGTCTTCCCCCCCGGGGAGGTACACTAATTTCGACTCCGAAAAAGTAGGGAGGTACACTAATTTCCCCGCCGGACCAGGAACTACACTGTGTCTAGCTGACAACTTTTTTTATTGAAAGCAGTCATTTTTTCACCAAAAAGAAGGTACAGAAAAATCGCTAAAATTATGACAAAAATCGGGTAAAATCTGACCCAAACAATTCGGCTCGCGTCGGGCCGAGCTTTTGCCACCTCGGGCTGGGCCGGGCTGGCCAAACTCGGCCCGATTGCGACCTCTGCTTCAGAACAACTTTGGTCAAGCGCGAAAACGGACGTAAAGCTTTGCCAACGTGGCTTGTTTTAACGCAGTGGTGTCGTTGGGAAATCAAAAAGTCAGGATACCGGATACCCAAAATCCAAAATTTTCGGATACCGGATCGGAGCATTTTAGAGGTAAAAATAGGCAATTTTTACGGTTTTCGGAAAAATTTTAGGGTAGGATACGCCTGGACAGAAAGTCAGGATACCGGATACCCCTGGGTGAAAAAATCAAGATACCGGACACAAGGGGGGTAACCCCCTTCCCCCCACGATTGGCTATTTCTTCAACCTATCCAAGGCTGATCCTCCGCTCCGCACTTTCGAGGTTTCAGAGTTTTGAGGCTGTTTGTTGTGTTAAGCCTAATCCAAAGCCTAAGTTTAAGCCTAAGCCTAAGCCCAAGTCTAAGCCTAAGCCTAAGCCAAAAAATTTAAAAAAAACGAAAATTGTTTTTTTTCGCTATCGGGAGTCGAACCAGTGTAGTTCCTGGGGGGGAGGGGGGTCCCCCCCCCTAAGGTACACTAACCGCCGCGACCAAGGTACACTAGTACACTAACCGCGGCGCCAGGTACACTAACCGCCTCAATTTTTGCCTGAAATAGGCAATTTTAGGCCTAAAATGGGCATTTTTAGGTCTAAAATGGGTGATTTTTAGGTCGATGTTGTCAAAAGTCGCCAAAATACCCTTTTTATGGAGAATTTTTTCCAAAAAGGGCCAAAAATCGGTCAAATTTTCTACCTCAAAAAGTGACTTTTTCGTGAATTTGGGTCTTCCCCCCCCCCTACCGCCCCAGGGAGGTACACTAACCGCCGCACGGAAAAAAGGGGTAGGTATGGGCAATCCATCGGCTCATGGCACTTTTTGTACACACAGCGCATGCAGCAGCACACGGCCGCACACGCCTATTTCTAAACAAAATGTACACTTTGAGCGAGTGTCATACTTTGATGACCGCTTTTTAATTTATCCGGTTTTCATTTGCTGCTTGCCATAACACTTTTCTGCACAGTTGCAAAATTTGGGGATGTTTCAACGGATAACTGCAGAGAATAGATGCATTCATTGACGGCAGTAATGCAGCATGCAGCCTGTGTGTGCGAGTGCCATGAGCTGGTGGATTGCCTATACACTAACCGCCGCGCCGGACCAGGAACTACACTGAGTCGAACCCCCGACCTCTGGTGTTGCAAGCTAAAGCTCTGCCGCTGGGCCAACCTACCGACACAGCCACAGCGCTGAAAGGTACAATACAATCCTAATGCGCGCGCAGTGTTACACAATACGGTGTCTGCTTGCTGAAACAGGCAAGCTGCGTGTGTTTGTGTTGGCAGCACAGCACACAACAAGAAACTTGGATGGTGTGAAGAAATAGTCGTAAATCTTCCCCCCCCCAACGACTAGGGTTAGAGAGATGTCGGGTGTCGGGTGCCTCCAGGTGTCGGGTGCCTCCAAAACCCGACACCCGACAGCCGACACCCGACACTTACGGTTCAAAACATCAGTTTTGCCGAGAAAAGAATTTTGAGAGAAAATTTTCTTCGAACCAAATGTTTCCGAAGACGCAGAATGTGTCATTTTGGTGTTTATTTTCTGTGTAAATACTTGAATTCAGTCACTTGATCCAAAGAATTGCACTAATAGTGCGAAGGAGCAAAAAGTTGCCTGTTTTTTGTCCAAAAACAGGTGTCGGGTGTCGGGTTTTTTTCAAAAACTAGATGTCGGGTGTAGGGTTAGAGAGATGTCGGGTGTCGGGTGCCAAAAAAGTGTAGGTGTCGGGTGTCGGGTGCCTCCAGGTGTCGGGTTTTTTGGGACCCGACAGCCGACACCCGACACTTACGGTTCAAAACATCAGTTTTGCCGAGAAAAGAATTTTGAGAGAAAATTTTCTTCGAACCAAATGTTTCCGAAGACGCAGAATGTGCCATTTTGGTGTTTATTTTCTGTGAAAATACTTGAATTCAGTCACTTGATCCAAAGAATTGCACTAATAGTGCGAAGGAGCAAAAAGTTGCCTGTTTTTTGTCCAAAAACAGGTGTCGGGTGTCGGGTTTTTTTCAAAAACTAGATGTCGGGTGTCGGTTTTTTTGGAACTGTCGGGTGTCGGGTGTCGGCTTTTTTTTTCTCAAATGTCGGGTGTCGGGTATTTTCAGATGTCGGGTGTCGTCTGTTGGGTGTCGGGTACCCCCCCCCCCCCGACCTCTAACCCTACCAACGACACCACTGTTTCAACGATTTTAGTCAGTGACCAGACCGTGAGCAGTCACAAGTATAGTTGCAGGTGGAAAAAACCCGTTTTTTCCTGAAAAAAACGAAAAAAACACGTTTTTTTTCAGAGGCAGTGTACCGTAAAAACCTAAATACGCCCCCCCCGGAATAGAGCCCACCCCCCAAAAAGGGGTCAGTGAATTAATAGAGCCCCCCTCTAAAGTAGCAGCCCCTATACAGTAGTGTATTTAGAGCTTGATTGTGCGAATAAATGCGATTACAAGCGAAAAAACATGCTTTCAAACCCCTTTTTAGGAGTTTTTGGGGGTATTTCTGGGAACAATTTTTCAGGTTTGGGTCAGTGAATTAATTGAGGCCCCCCGGAATAGAGCCACCCCGTTATAGAGCCCCCCAAAATGGGGTCAGTGAATTAATAGAGCCCCCTTCTATTTATTCCCTAAAATAGAGCCCCCAAAAATAGAGCCGCCCCCCAAAAAATACAGCCCCCCTAAAAGGGGCCAGTGAAAAAATAGAGCCCCCAAAAATACATCCCCCTCCCCCAATTTGCAATTCCCCGCTTTGGGGTCGTAAAGTCAATTTCTTGTACAAGACACCTTATGTACAACGTTTGTGGTTGAGTATATGATGACGTAAAGCCTTTTATAGAAGATTTGCACTGCACCTAAAAACACTCAATAATGACCAGTAACACTCTGACAGAACTCCATTTTAAGGGCATTTTTGGGAACATTTTTTGAGATTTTGGGCAGCGAAAAAAATAGAGACCCCCCAAAAATAGAGCCCCCAAAATACAGCCCCCCTAAAAGGGGCCAGTGAAAAAATACAGCCCCCCTTGTATTTTAGATTTTACGGCAGGTTTTTACGGTAGTTCCTTGGGGGAGGGGGCCCCCCTCGGGTACGTCTGTTCCCCCTCCATGGTAGGCATGGGGGCAATACCGATTTTTTGACCCAAGCCAATACCCAATACCAGGGCCCACCCCCAATACCCAATACCTCAAATGGGACCCAACCAGTGTAGTTCCTGGGGGGGAGGGGGTCCCCCCTCCTAAGGTACACTAACCGCCGCGACCAAGGTACACTAGTACACTAACCGCCGCGCCAGGTACACTAACCGCCTCAATTTTTGCCTAAAATAGGCAATTTTAGGCCTAAAATGGGCATTTTTAGGCCTAAAATGGGTAATTTTTAGGTCAATGTTGTCAAAAGTCGCCAAAATACCCTTTTTATGGAGAATTTTTTCCAAAAAGGGCCAAAAATCGGTCAAATTTTCTACCTCAAAAAATGACTTTTTCCTGAATTTGGGTCTCCCCCCCCCCTTCCCCCCCAGGGAGGTACACTAACCGCCGCACGGAAAAAAGGGGTAGGTACACTAACCGCCGCGCCGGACCAGGAACTACACTGGACCCAACCCAATACCCAATACCAGTATAGTACTTGGTCAGGGTGTTGACGATAGATAGATTGGGACCCGAAATGTGTTGACGATAGATAGATGACCCAAGTCCGAAATCTGGGGCGGGGGTCGACCCAAACTTGTTGACGATAGGTAGATGGTGGGGGGGTCGCCAAAAATCAAGGTATAGTATAGTGTACTAAGTAGGTAATAATGTGTAAATAATAATGAAAATGTACTTAGATGTACTAAATCCGCGCGTAGCGCGCGATTTTTTGCCTATTTGGGACAAAAAATACCGATTTTGAGCCATTTTGAGGCAAAAATACCCATTTTGGGGTCGAAATGTGTTGACGATAGATAGATTGTTCCCAGAATTTGTTGACGATAGATAGATTTGCCCATAAGTGTTGACGATAGATAGATGAAATCAAAAAGTGTTGACGATAGATAGATGAATTTGGGGGGACCCCCCCACCCCCCAAGTACTACCCTGCCCAATACCCAATACTCAGGTTGAGACCCAATACCCAATACCGACCCAATACCCAAAATTCCAAACTTTTTTTAAAAAATGGGCCTGTTTGGGGTTTTTGATCGAATACTAAGTAAAATATGACTGAATTTCTCATTCTTTGCAGCTAAAAAAGCGATTTCAAAGGCTAAAAAATTGAAAATTTTTCACCATTTTGTTAATTCTTCCTAGCCTGCCGTTAGGCTTTTGCGAAAGCATGCATAAAACTTGAAACTTGAAACCATTTCAGGGCCCCGGAGAAGAAAAATAGGGCAAAACAGGGGTATTGGGTGGCAGTGTAGTTCCTGGTCCGGAGGGGGAGATAGCGGACCCTCCGTTTTTCGGGGGGGGAATTCCCGAGGGGGGGGGGGAGGAAAAAAAAAAAATCCCATAAAAAAATTCCTGGAAAAGATCACACATTTTGGTATAAAAATCCAAGGAAAAAAAAAAAAACCCACCCCCCCCACACCCAATACCCAACAGTGTAGGGTCACCTCCTGGAAAGATCCAATCTCGGCCCCCCCCCCGGGAGGGGGGGGACCCCCCCTCGGGTACGTCTGTTCCCCCTCCGAGGCCCTACCCCTCCCCCACTGTTCCCCCTCCGGGTACGTCTGCTCCCCCAATTTTTTCCAAAAATGGGAAAATTTAGGCCTAAAATAGGCATTTTTAGGCCAAAAATAGGTAAACTTTAGGTGAAACCTCCAAAAAAACGCCAAAATACCCTTTTTATAGGGGATTTTTCGCAAAAGAAGGCAAAAATAGTCCAATTTTTCGACCTCAAAAAATGACTTTTTCCGTCCCCCCCCAAATTGGGACTTCCCCCCCCCCCCTTCCCCCCCAGGTAGGTACGTCTGTTCCCCCTCCGAAAATAGTGGAGGGTACGTCTGTTCCCCCTCCGGACCAGGAACTACACTGATACCCAACACCGGCACCCAATACCTGGGATTGGGTATTGGGTACCCACTACCAGGTATTGGGTATTGGGTATTGGTAACCGTAAAAACCTAAACCCCGCCCCCCCCCCCCTGATTACAGCCCCCCCCAAAAAGGGGTCAGTGAATTAATAGAGCCCCCCCCTAAGTAACATCCCCTATACAGTAGTGTATTAAGGCGTGATAGTGGTGCATAGGTACATTTATGCACGTCTGTTGTTCGTTCAGAGCACATAATATGCCTCTTATTGACGAACAGACACGAATAAATGCAATTACAAGCGAAAAAACATCCTTTCAAACCCCTTTTTAGGGGTTTTTGGGGGGTATTTCTGGGAACAATTTTTCAGGTTCGGGTCAGTGAATTAATAGAGGCCCCCCCGGAATAGAGCCCCCCAAAATGGGGTCAGTGAATTAATAGAGCCCCCCTTCTATTTAGGTTTTTACGGTATTGCCCCCATGCCTACCTACCGTATTGTCGGAAATAGAACCCCCCCATCAGTGCTGTGGCTACTTTGGCGGGGCGGGTAGGGTACACAGGGGTAAAAAATCGGGGCGGGTAGGGGGGTAGTGTACCTGGGATTTTGGGGGGGGGGGGGAAACTCCGGTTTGGGGGGGGGGGGAGGGGGGGGAAGATTTTTCGGGGCGGGTAGGGTACAACACAAGTTTTTTCCGGTGCCTGTTTTTATGTACTAAAAAGTGCATATATCGCGCGGAGCGCGAGATTTTTTGCACTTTTTAGGGTTTTCGGTCGAAATTTGGGCATTTTTGACCGAAAATGGGCATTTTGGGGGTAAAAATCGGGGCGGGTAGGGTACCAGGGAGGGGCGGGTAGGGGGGTAGGGTACAAGAGCGGGGCGGGTAGGGGGGTAGCGTACCAGGCCGGGGCGGTAGGGTACCATTAGGGGGGACCCCCCCCCCCAACCCCCCCCCCCCCCCCCCCAGCCACAGCACTGCCCCCCCATTAATTGAACCCCCCCCCTAAATGGCTCGAAATCAAAAATAGAACCCCCCCATTAATTGACCCCCCATTAATAGAACCCCAACCCCACCCCCAACCTTCACCGCACCACAGATTAGTGGTACGGTAAGGCTGTGTTGTTGTGTCAAACGTTGTTTAAGCTTGCGTACACAACAGAATACAGCTTTTTAAGCATAATTGCCGCTATTAAAGTTAGAAAATACCGAAAACAAGCCATTTTTATGGGCATCAGTAACAACGATTTTTTTCGTCGGGGGGCCAAATGAAAAATATAACCCCCCCCAATAATTGACCCCCCCCATAAATTGAACCCCCCCAAAATGACCCCAGTGAAAAAATAGACCCCCCGGGTTCTATTTCCGACAATACGGTACTCCATGGTACGCCTGCCAGTGCTGTGGCTGGGGGTGGGGTCCCCCAATGGCGCCCTACCCGCCCCGGCCTGGTGCGCTACCCCCTACCCGCCCCGCTCTGGTACCCTACCTACCCCCTACCGTAAAAACCTAAATAGAAGGGGGGGCTCTATTAACTCACTGACCCCATTTTGGGGGGGCTCTATTACGGGGGGGGGGGCTCTATTCCGGGGGGGGGGGGGCTCTATTAATTCACTGACCCCTTTTTGGGGGGGCTGTATTACGGGGGGGGGGCTCTATTCCGGGGGGGGGCTGTATTTAGGTTTTTACGGTACCCGGCTACCCGCCCCGCCCTGGTACCCTGCCCGCCCCGATTTTTACCCTCAAAATGCCCATTTTTCGGTCAAAAATGCCCAAATTTCGAGCGAAAACCCTAAAAAGTGCAAAAAAATCTCGCGCTGCGCGCGATTTTTAGTACATAGTCGGGCCGGGCGGGCCGGGCTGGATCTGGAGGATCCTAATCTCTGGTCGCCATTTCAACGAATTTCAAAATTTTCTTTCGCAATAGCAGGCGGAGGATCGATAGTGTTCGGTGGTATTGTGGCATGACAGGATGACGTATTGCCCAAGAAAACCACCGCCCACAAAACCGTGGTGGCCAAAACCGGACCAGGCGCAGTCGTCCCAGGTACAAAAACATGACTCTCACAACTGAACAATGTGACGCATGTGAGGAACAGCTCGCTTCTCGCCGTTCGAAGCAGCAACAGCCCAGCCTGGTTGATCTTTCACACTATGGGTGATATTTTCGAAACAACTCTTTCTCGAGTGCTGCCAATCTTACTCAAACGAGTGAAAACCGTTGTCAAATTTTCGTCGCTGCGATACCAATCGCTGAATGAGTGAAAAATTTGACTCAATAAAGTGGAGCTAGGACGAGAGAGTAGGTCTGAGCTCAAGAATGAGTGTGAGACCAAAACGGCTTATGTGCAGACATTTTTGCATCACTACCCACGCAACCAACGCGCCCCCCCCACCCCCCCCCCACCCCCCTCCCCCACCCCCCCCCCCCATCACTTGATGAATCTGGATTATTGTTTGCCGGACACTTCGTGTGGGTTTTTGGTTTGCTTTGAAGTTACCGACACAACACAAAACACAACGCGTAGTATACAACAGAAATATCGAGCAAAGTGAACATATACCGATGTTGGAGCATTATCTCGGCAGTCGGCACATTATACACGTCGTAAATGCGGGGAATGAAAGCAATAAAAAGGTGTTTGTTGAACCGGGGTTCCAAGCCAGGCCGCGGTTTTGCAAACGTTGTGATGTGTGAACTGAACATACAAGAACGCCTGCTCGTCATCGTCAGAGGATTTTATTTCTCTTTGTTTTGCTTTTGTTAGACTCCGATTGCCAAGGGAGGCACGACAGAACAACTGGTTCAACGTAACTATTGTGCATAGTTCGTGGATTTTCGTTGTTTACGCAAAGCGGTGGTTGTGCTTTTAGTTCGAGGTGTGCAGTTGGGCCCTCAGAGTATGGACTCATTCAAACCCAAACTCGTTTTTTCCTCCCGCTTGGTTTTTCTCCAGGCTAAATAATTCCGTTTTTGGCGAAATCCAAAACTAATTTTGATTTTCAGAGCCATTATTCTTATGACACTCATCAAAATGCCAAAACGACGACGATCGAACCCAGTTGAATGCGCGCAATGCGGTGCGGTACTTGCTGGCGAACGGGAATTGAAAAATCACAAACTATTCGTTCATTCTGATATTCGCAACTATCCGTGTCCCGTCGCCGGATGCGAGTATCGCTCCAAATCGATAACGAATCTCAATCAACATCTGCATGTGAATTCGCATTCAAACGCACGACCATTCGCGTGCCCGAAATGCGACAAAACGTTCAAATTTCGGCCAACGATGCGTCGGCATGTCAAATTCGTTCACTTGAATCGAATGAAAACGATCAAATGTGACCGGTGCGAATTCACGACCAAATTCGATTCCTACCTCCGCAGTCACGTGATCAACATGCACAACAGCAGCAGCAGCTACGTTTGTGATCAGTGCGGCACGATGCTCAATTCGGCCGATCGGTTGCACGCGCACAAGCGCCACTTTCATTTTGCGATCAAACCAGCAAAAAAGTTCAAGTGTTCCCACTGCAAATCGGCATTCAAGAGCAGACAAGAATGTTGTGATCACGAGAATGCGCGGCATACGCTCAAACGGTCGCATGTCTGTAGCGTGGTGCGACTTTCACCAACCTCCGCAATTTGAAGCGACATATGATGGTCCAGCATAGTGCAGCACCGAAAAAGTTTGCATGCACTGATTGCGACAGCCGTTTCCACTCAAACTACGCGTTGAAACATCATAGCAACAGGGTACACGGCACGTACAAAGGGCAATTTCAGTGTGACAAATGCGAACGAAATTTCGTCGCTCCATATGAACTGTCAGATCACAAAATCAGGGCGCACAGCGACGTTCGCGCCCACGCGTGCTATGTCTGCGGCAAATGTTTCAAGACAATGTACGATGTCCATTTACATGCCGTTATCCATTCCGAAGCGCGTCCACACGAGTGCAAATTGTGCAACAAGGCATACAGACGGCCGTGGGGGCTCGTGAAACATCTCAGAAGCAAACAGCACATTGACAAAACAACACTGCATTTGTCCAGTGATGAGTTCAGAGCTCAGGCCGGTGCTGGTGATGGCTTATAATACAGTGGTAGTAGTCGCACAATGACTTGTTAGAATTGGTCAAATTTTTTTCCTGAATCGTAAAGCGGGAAAGTGACGGGGCAATGACGTTGCGTTGCGTGATCGCACACAAAGCATGTAGTATAGAGAATGTTTCAGACCTGCAGCAACGTGGTTGATCTACTAGATTCTTTTTAGATGAGAATGTTTTGTGAGAATCACAAATAGCAGTGGTTAAGAGTGACTGAACGTGAAAATCAGGATTGATTTGATGAATTCTTATATGGTCATTGTGCGACCAATAGTAGTCGACTCAAGTCGGCAACGCACCCCGAATACCATGTATATTATTTTTCGCGCTCATTTGCGGCTGCTTTGAGTTCACGACTCAACATGATCATGTCGACTTGAGTTGTGGCGAATATGAATACAATTATTAGTGAGTCTGAAGTCTGATGTACTGTATGTTCAACGACCGTGCACAGTTCCGATAATTTTTCTGGTACACCACTCTATCGAAAAGCTGACCCCTGTCAAATCGACTGTTTTGTCTTGCTGTAACAACATCACATATTTGAATCGGGCACGTGCCAAAAACCGGACACAACAGAAATGACAACAAATGAACAAATAAGCTGGCCATTCAGTTGTTGAACAAAATTCAAACTGTGAACAAATAGGTTGATGACAAAACCATTACCCAATAACAACATAATGCATTATAGTGATCCGTTTGTGCAGAATATAGTATAATGAGCGATATAAAACTTAGTGAACGGCTCGGTACGATCTTGCCTTGGCCACGTGTGATTTAAACAAGATATTTATTCGAGCCACTAATTGCGACCAGCTTTTAAAAAAGTTTTTCATTGTACAGATCTGGGAACAACTTTTACACTGGCCGAAATTAGCGGCTCCAGTAAATGTTACTCTTAACATCTTCAATTCAAAAAAGTCACGTGACCAAATCAAGACCGGTCCGACCCAATCACCAAGTTTGATATCGTTCAATGGCTGCTGGCCGAATCAGCGTCTGAATCGTTTGAACAGTGGATGTCGTTCCTTCTTATTTCTATCAATCTGCACATACGTCGTGCCCTGCGCCCCGGACATCGATGCCAGACCCGTATCACTGCGCGACATCTGCGAATTTTAGCACAATAGGACAATTTCAATGTTTAAAAACTTAGGGTGACTGACAAAAAAATTGATCTCATATATTTGAGAAATGTTCAGCGTCAAAATTCGGTCGCAGAGATTACATACAGTATACAGCATGTATGCACATCAAGGGCCAAGATGGCATCAGCCTCTTTTTGACACTGTTCAATTCTTTTGATTGTTTTTCTCAACGTTATTCACAAAGATCATGCACGTTCTAATTGACTGTACATCTAATGTGTTTGCCCCGAGTCGATAACGGCTGCAACATCAGCTGTGCTCCGGGCACCGAAAAAACACTGCACATTATTCAGCCAGCCCAATGTAATGCGGACATCCCAAAGCACAATTGAATGAAAAATCAAAACACGCTTTGATCTTAAAAATCTGTAATCGATCATGGCCAAACCAACGCACTTTGATCTCACTCTTGCCAGCCTCGAGGGCATCCGGGTCTCTGACGTCTTCTTCGTCCATCTCGGCGTCCGTCGCCACCATCACCTGAAACATCTTGTTGCTCTTATGCATAGTCCATCTGAAACATCAGCTTGTGTGCAGATCATCAGGCGATATTGACGTGCACATGCGGTCTACACTCTTTATAGTCACACGATTGGAACCGGTCATTTGCTGTCCCCATAAAGAATATCCACTGCATAGAAGGGTAAATTACGTGTGCTAACGGCAGATCGCGGAACAAAATAGCGTAGCACCATATGGAGGGCTCCGCTACGGAGAGGGTCACTATAAAAAGGGTAGACTGTAGACAGACCATGTGGTGTGGAAGTTTGACTAATTTGCCAAAAATCGCACCCTTTTCTATGCTTGAGCATGGAACTATACATATACTCTGACAATACTTTTGGGAGAAACTTTTCAAACGTGTTGCCTGATCGGTAAAGCACACGCAACTGGCGCAACCAGCTGAGTTTCGTAGCATTTCCCCAACCCCCACGTTTGCTTGTGGGGTGGGGGGCTGGCGGCCCCGGGCCGCCCCGCCCCTCCCGCATACTTCGGGCAGGCACCGAAAATTCCCCCATACATAAGCATGTGCTTAGGCTTAGAAATTAAATTAAATGAAACACTGCTAAAGGCAATCTAGCCGCTGATGTCACCGCCGCGAAATCTACAGTATACCAGAGGCTGAGATGTTCCACCGCTTCTCGACTTAGACATGAAGCGATATTTACGTAGTTCGATGTTTCAGGTTGCTTTTCAGCCACGCGGCTGAGCTGAGTGCTCTATACTCAGCTCTAGAGGTACAATTTTACAACACAGGGAATTTTTCTTTGGGCCACAGTTTGAGATAGAGTTGCTCCACTAATTTCGACCAGCGTAAAAGATGTTCATTAGCTGTAGAGGAATAACTTTTACACTGGTCAAAATTAGTGGAGCAACTCTATCTCAAACTGTGGCCCAAAGAAAAATTCCCTGTGTGATAAAATTGTACCTCTTTAGAGCCATTCGGCTCACACAGTACTCAGCTGCGTGGCATGAAACGGCATGAAACATTGAACTAAAGAAAAATCGCTTCATGTATAAGTCGAAAAACGGTGTAATGGCTCAGACTCTGGTATACTGTAGATTTCGCGGCGGTGACATCAGCGGCTGGATTGCCTTTACACACTCCTTAGACTTGTTTTACAGGCTTAGGCTTGCGACTAGGGTTAGGCTTCAGCCTGAATCGAATGAAACACACGGCCAAATCGCACAACTTCTCTATCTGTCATGAACGCTTGCCTGGTGTGGTGGGCGAGGTGTGGGTGCTTTTTTTGGGCAGACTAATCGCCATTTGAAGCATCAGCGAATGGTTCGCGTCGATCATCAGGCCATTTTGAAGAGCTTGATGTCGCGGACTAACATTTGACGGCAACTATAAAAACTGACAACCTGAGTCAACAAATTCCGTTGTTCTTCCTTGGTGCTGAGCGATAACTTGCTCTCTTCCATACCTGGCAGATGGGTCACAACCTGAATGAGAGACGACCGTGATGTTTCACACAAAAATGTCACAAATCCAGAGTTGACAGAAAACAGGGTGCGATTAGAAGCACCTAAAAAGCCCAATATTAATATCAAACACAGTATTCGGTCCGGTCCCATCTCGCAAGACGCGGACAAATCAGCAAAGGTTCTACATATCAAAGTTATTCAGGTGCAACTTCCATCCAGATGTAAGAATTTTAGGCGCAAATTGACAGATTTCAGTAACTTCGGGCATCTTCGGTGCCAAATGTGAAAATTCTAAGTGCAGTTTCCAGTTAACCTCCTGTTTCAGGCAAACGAAATATTGTGTAGGTGCAAGCCGCACATAAAAATTGGATAAGAGCTATGCCGATCACTATGTTTGGTCATGGTGCCAGTCGCCGAAACCCAAATGCACCAGCGCACCTTGTACGCGTATCCCTGATTGATGAGAAATCGTTGCCGTTTGCGCGAGTAGCTCATTTCGATCGTATCTTGCGACACCAACGAATAGAAATATGCGTTGAACGCTTCAGTCGAACGACGTTTTGGTCTGCAAAGTATAGTCCATCCATCAGCTCATGACACTTTTTTGTCAGCTGAAAAGCTTGACAGGATCCAGTGCTGTTCCGGTTCCGGTTGGCTCATGAGAAAGAAAAGAAAGAGAAACCGGTTTTTATTTTAGTTTTGTGCGCCGTTTTCTCTGACATTTCCTTGCGGAGGAACAATTTTTCACAACGGAACCTGAACCTCCCACAAAAAAGTGCCATGAGCTGATGGACGGACTATACACGATCACTCTCTCTTTTCAATTTTTTATTGGTCCAATGAAATTTTCCTAAATGTGCACATTTGAGGGCTTACATTCACACACATATTAATACGTGAACGCTGGTCCTCAACGTGACCAGCGTAAAACCTATTTCCCCGGCACTGGTCGAAATTAGTGCTGCAACTCTTACAAAAAAGCGGTCGAAAGATAAGAAAATCGCCTTTGCATTGGCGCAGTGTCGTGGGCTGCTTGCGTTCTCAAACTTATAGACGAGCGTAGAGTAATTGATCAAAAATGAGAAATAATCCCAAAAGTACCACCTCAGAATACGTCCGAGTCGCTGTGCCTCCTGTCGTCGTGACCCACCGTGCGCACTGACTTGAATCAGCACATTCGCTTCGGGCAGATCGAACGAGGTGTCGGCAACCTGATGTTTCAAGGTGGGTGGACATCAGTGATGTGATTGGGGGGTATGGGGGGGTATTACCTAGGTAGGTAGCTTTCTTGCTCCGAAACCCATACCCCCCAAACTGGCTAGCTAGCTTTCTTGCTCCGGTCACCAAGTAAAAAAAGTGTTGATTTTAGTGCCAAAATGACCATTTTATGGGCCAAAATGGTCAAATTCGTTCAAATTTTCTCACACGCGCACAAAAATACGCATTTTAAGGCTTATTTTAGCAAAATTTCGACCAATTTTTATACCCCTGTTTTTGACTTCTGGACCAATACCCCCCAAATCGGGGTACCCGGCTAGCTAGCTAGCTTTCTTGCTCGGACCAACTACATCACTACACAAAAGGATCTTAAATCGATGACCATTAGAGGCATCTGTTGCAATCATATCACTACGTCCGACGCTACCTACCCACAACGGTCGTGCATGTCATTCAAATCAAGAAAAAATGTGTTCGTCAACCTAACACGACAGAGTGTCGACAATATAAACGTCAAATAACCAACTGACCTTCGACACGAAAATCGTGTTGACACGAGGGTTGTACTGGAAGTTCTGCAATATCTGTATGCGTTCGTCCTGTCCCGTCGCGCCATAGAGGAACGGTTTATTCATCGTCACAGCGTACTTTTTCAGCGCAAACACGTTGTCCGAAAACACGATGATCTGATGTGATGAAATTAGGGAATATTGGTACCAATATTTCGAAAAGAATTTTACTGTATTTACACATTTTGGTACTAGCTGGCGCACAGCCGATAAGACTTTTGGGGCATTAATGCACCATTGCCTCTGCTTTGCTGTTCCTTCGTTCAAAAATTTCCAGTGCACTCAATGAGTTTCGTTCGAACGGCCACTCGACAGAACTGTTGTTCTGAGTTAATGCATGAGGTGAAGGTTGATGGGGATACAGTCTTTTCACTACTCATAGTGAATTGTTTGGTGCCCATCATTTTCAGTCATTACGAAGAGTATTTATCAGTGGTGTCGTTGGGGGGGGGGGGGGGGGGGTTACCCCCCCCCGGGGGAAGGGGGGGAAAAACAAAACAACACACAAAGTATTTATCATAGCGAGCGCAACTCAGATTACGTTGACGGCAGACTGTGGACGGTAACTAAAGTATCGGTATCGTTAAAAAATGTTCAGTACATGCCGATTTCACTGCACATGGCGGAGAGGGTAGCACTAAGGGGAGCACTATAACCAGGGTGCACTGCACAGAATTGCCAGAACACCAACTCGGTAACACACCTTATCATTCCTCAATTCGTGATATCGAATAAGAAACTCGCACGTTCGGAATTTGTTCGGATTCATGACGGCCAGCAGCAGTTTGAGATTCATTTTCGAGTTGTTGGCCAGATAGATGTTGTAGAACTCGGAGGTCACCGGGCACCAAACCTGTGATAATTTGTTTTTTTGGAAAAAATTGTCTCCTCGGATATAAATCGCATGGAAAATTTAGAACGTTCGGTGAAATGAAACAAGGACAATGACCACTTCCTTGTTATTGAGGAATTTGTCAAATAAAAAGGAATTTCGTGCCCGTGAAGTCACCAAAGATTGCGCCAACACAGGTCTTGCTGTCCTGTGTTGCAGGGAGCCCCTGGTTTCAAGTCTCCTCGAATTGTGTCAGGTGTGGGAAGCGAAAAACTTTACGCACGGCGGTGAGCGAACTATGTCACAAATTGTCACCGAAACAAAAAAGATGGCAAACAACGCCACCGTCCGCTTCAGAAAAAGGTTTTAGGTTTTTTAAAATTTTTCCCATCGCAGCCTGACCGAGGCCCACCTCAGCACACTGCACTTTCGCGATGTACCCGGCGCGTTGAAGCTCCATCCAATTTGCCTCGTAGAGTTTCGGGCCGATAAGAAAGTTGAGATCGGTGATTTTGTCGTCTTCCCGAACCAGGGTGGCAGTTAGTCCGAGCTTGCAGTGGGCTTGTACGATGGTCAACACTCGACGGAACATCTTGGCCGGAATAGTGTGTACCTCTGCAGAGCGGAGGGCGTGATTGGGTTTCACACAATCACTAGACTGGGATCAGTCAATTTTGTCACTAAAAGAATATACACCATTGGTATGTAATGTAGAGTAGAATATTACCTTGACCGGCAGATCGAGGACCAAACAAGAGTCAAAAAATTTCCACCACATATACGGTTTTACCATAATGACGGGCACCACAAAAATAGCTCACTCTGCCC
Source organism: Rhynchonema sp. JSB1_4 (assembly GCA_030248065.1). Lineage (NCBI taxonomy): Eukaryota > Metazoa > Nematoda > Chromadorea > Monhysterida > Xyalidae > Rhynchonema > Rhynchonema sp. JSB1_4. The sequence goes on from JASAMV010003192.1 coordinate 74,488, forward strand.
ACTTTTAAGCAAATTAGTATTATCCAAACCCCAAACAATTACACACCATCCAGCAGAATCAATCCCCATTCCTGTTGCTGCAACCAGCGCATCATATCCTCAGCGGCATACGCACGTTTGCCAGTGTACGCAATCATAGAGTAAGAGGTGATGCACACAAACGGCTGCTTGGCACGTGCACCTGCGTATGTCAGTTGTGCCGCGCGCATAAGCAATGCCCTGTCTCTACCGCAGTCTGCGGCTAAGTCCGGTTATGCCTGCCTGCACACACAACTTTTGTGCATCAGGATACCAAGCTCGTTTCCAGAGACGCTTGACGAAGAACTTTCGGGCTTGGTATAAATAACTTGGTCGTCGTCGAACTAAGGACCGGAACTAGCTAGCGATGTAGATGGAGTCGGGTTGGGCGCATCATTAAACAGTTCGACGTCGGCTGACCACCCCTGCTGGCAAACTCCAGGTGTCTGGCCAACTGCATCACTGACCGGGACACTGACATTCTGATATTCTGAAACACAAAATGTCCGCAGCCAACCAGACGGTACTTGATCCCGTGCTTCGCGAGTGAATCGGACCAATTTGGAATCTTCGATTGTCGACCACATCTGGAAAAAGAATCTTTTAGGTCACGATTTTGCTGACATGCAAATATTTTATGCTTCATTTATTGAGAAAACGTGTGGCCACCACACCACAGCAGAGGTGATAGTGTCTTATTGGTGTGTGGCTCCCGAATGTGGTTTTGTACAGCTGATGTTACACTCATGCTATATAAGGTTTAGCGAGCCGTCTGCCTATTGGCTGATCGTCATTGCACATAGAAAAGAACAAATTGGATTCTATCACCATTCACGATTTTTCATTCGCACGGCAATCACATATCGTGGGCCACGACCAGGGCTGGGCAAAAATTTTTTTAAAATGTTTCGGGGGGAACAAAATCGTCTAAAACGTCCAAAAATCGCCTTTTTGAGGTTTATTTTTGTTTCTTCACAAAATCACTTTTGGGGCATGTGGTGCCTAGGATACCCCAAATGATGTTATTATACCTTCCAGTGATACATGTGACACAGTCCGCATGTACCTACGTGGTACTTCGATGTCACACCCCATCGGTCCGTCAAATATGGTACGACTGATTCAGCAAACCCGACAAGTGTTTCTGCAGCTTATTGTCTGAATCCTGTGCTGTTTATGAGCAAATCTTGCTTATTCAACCACAAACTGTTGTCTGATAGCACAGAGCAACAATAATCGGACCCCATCAAGCACAGATTGTTGGATCGCACCGACGTAAACGTCTTCGTAAAAAACATTTTCTCGCCAGCCAGTGCAACATCTACCTTGAACTGTGCCCTCCACTGTTCGACACTGACATTGCTCGTGCACAACACCAGACATCGTTTGTTGACCGTCGTCGCAGCCGTGACTCCAACGAGTGTCTTGCCAGCACCTGAGATTAGTTTCATCAGTTCACGTGCAACGTAGCGTAGTGTTCGAACTGTTTCATACAAGATTTGTCATACCATTTTACATGAAGAACATCAAAGTATATGGCTGATTGTTTGGTAGTCAACCGTTCAGTCGCCTAAAGTAGTCCTAGATGAGCGCGATGAAATACGTATGCATATGACGGCAAATCACACCAACATGAGCTCGATTTTGCAGCTGGCAGGATGGTGAAACATTCAGACGTGGCTGCTGACTTGGGAAAAAATACAAAATGGGTCATGATGATTTTTTCTTTATTCGTTTTGAATGCACGCCGCCTTCGAAATCGGGTTCGTGTTGATGTAAGGTTACCTTTGCATGACATTAAACTGTGTTGACGAGCAGCGTTGACTGCATGAATATAAGCCAAGTGCACGTACCACAAGGCAGCACAATCACACCGCTTCGCGCACGACTGTTGCCGAACATTTTGCGCAGACATTTCTCCTGGTATGGCCTGTGTTGGGAACGAATTCAGGAGGATATTAGTGTCACACGTGTAAGCAATGTGCTTACAGACTCTAGCTATCTCAACATTGGCACTTTTGCCCGCCTATGTTATCATATTATATTATATTATATTATACCTCAGTAATAAATCTCAATGTGATACCCGGAAAATGCAAATAACCCACAACTCTTAATTAAAAAAGCGGAGACGCAAAGCCAAACGCTGTTGCAGTCAACCTTAGTGACGTGCTCGGTTTGAGATCTATGCCCAAATTCGGATTTAGTGTGTCGTTACGAAAATCGTACTCAGCCAACAACGGATAGTCCAACTCAATGCAGCGCTTTTGCACCGTTTCGATTAGTTCTTGTTTGACCTGAATAAGTCATAATTATTGGGATAGATTACAGGGGTATCTTCTTTAGGGAACGTGCAGTGGTGCCGTTAATGAGCGGTGGGGTACCCCTGGTACCGTGGTGTTGATACTCTAAATTTTCGGCCAGCAGTCAAAAACAATCACCATGTGAACAATGTCCTGATGGACTGTGGTGCAGTGGTGTAGTTGGGGGGTACCCCCTGGTATGGGGTATGGGAAATCGGCCGGGGGTATGGGAAATTTTTCATTTTTGGAGCAAGCACCCCTGCCCTAAGAAATGACTTTTTGACTCCGAGAAGTGCCAAAATTGACCATTTTTTGCCCAAAGATGTCAAAAGCCGCTCACTGCCGCAAGAAAACCCTGTTTTAAGCACTTTTAGACCAATTTTTGGCACGTTTGGAAGATTTTTGGGGTCATTTTTTTCAGAAACCCCATCGTGTATGGGAAATTTTTGTATTTTTGGAGAAACCTCCCTTCTGGTATGGGAAATTTTTGATTTTTGGGGGCATGTATGGGAAATTTCCGGAAAATTGGGCCGGGTATGGGAAAATTGCGATTTCTCGACGACACCACTGGCGTTTTGTGCTGAAAACAGCCAGCATCCAATTTGTTGCTTGCTTCCTATGTTTTCTTTGCGCGCTGGTGATCTGATGTTACGCCCAAGAACAACCAGACCCAGCGCGAAACTATAGCCAATGTTTTTGGCATTGCAGGTGTTCGCTGAAACAGCAGAAAAGACACAACCTTAAAGGGGCTCCGCCATATATACGCGACCGAAACCAATCTCAATGAAACTTGGCACCGTAAGTGGGCTTGGTCCAAAACACTCACGGCCAAGAAAATTTTTTCCCATATCAGCTCCCTGTCTGAGCCAGGAGGGCTTAAAGGTAAAAAATTTTGACCCTACCTCAGCGCCTTGAAATTAAAATATCGATCTGTTTCGCATATTCTTTGTGTGCAGTTTGTTCACAAATCTTTCATAAACGTCTTGGGTCTAATTTAGAACCATATTCACTTTTTTGGCACTACCACAGCTCGCGCTATTTTGCCAAAACCACGTAAATTTTTCGGAAAAAATTTTCGTTGTATTTTCCGGTCACATAGAAAGCACACAGAGCTTTTATATAAAGTAGGCAAGAAAGCCCGTATATCATGCTATTCAGGCGATCAATGACTAATTTTCCACCGCTGATAAGTTTCGACAAAAGCGCGCTCAACTGTGGTGAACCTCAACTTTTTTGCCTTTTTCTGGGGATCCCAAGCATACTTCTATCTCATATCTTCCTATTTTAATGACAATGTACCGATGTGATATATGGCACGCTAGATAGCAAAAATATAATTGTTGTTAATTATGTGCCAATCTAGGTTGGTCCAGCTGCATCCTTGGAGGTACGAGCAATAAATGAATTTTACACAAAATTCATAAGTTTCGCAAATTTTCACTTCCGTCATATTTTTAGCCAACCTACATTTGTGACGGATTTGTGGCCTTTGCTGTCCGATGAAGCCCCAACGTTGTTGTTGTTCATCGATCAAAATCCAAAATTCTAGTTCTAACGTATCCTGAGAAAAATCGTGTTAAGTGAAGGCACCGCAGACGAATATGCGAAGAATATGCGAAACAGATCGATATTTTAATTTCAAGGTGCTGAGGTAGGGTCAAATTTTTTTACCTTCTAGCCCTCCTGGCTCAGACAGGGAGCTGATATGGGAAAAAATTTTCTTGGCCGTGAGTGTTTTGGACCAAGCCCACTTACGGTGCCAAGTCTCATTGAGATTGGTTTCGGTCGCATATATATGGCGGAGACCCTTTAAACCAAACCACATCCCACCTCAAAAGTCAATATCTGCAGCTGTCTGATAGCCCTTCCCTCCTCATCATCGTTGCCCTCAATCTTGCTGTAATACGCGTCAATATCGTCGGGGATGGTCTCGGTCGAGTCAGGACTTGGTGCGGTGCCGTTCTGTTCCGCTGCATTGTTGTGGCCAGATGATGACTGCTGCCTGGTGCCCGGGATCACCACTTTGTTTGACACCTGCAACAATACACAAAGTGCCAGTTGAAGGCTAGGACAATACACCGTGTATGCAGCGAGCTTAATTTTCAGGCGTCAGCAGGTATACGATTGAATTTTGCCTACCTGGGGCAAAAAGCCTGTGAGAAAAGTTGTGTGTACAGCTTAGGGCGCCCTTGGTCATAGTGGAAAATGGAAATGAAAAAATATTCTGCGATGAAAAAATATTCTATGTCTAAGTTTTCCATTTCCATTTTCAAATATGACTAAGGGCATACTGGAAAATGGATAAAGGAAATGAAATAAAACATTTTCTGCAGCAGTCATGTTTTGACATGTGAACAAAACATTTTCTGTTCCAACCAATTCTCGGCTGCTGATTGGTCAGATTTTAAACAGAAAATGTTTTGTTTCATTTCCATTTTCCACTTTCCACTATGACTAAAAGCGCCCTTATATTTCACGCCAGAACGACCTGTTTGAAATAACTTTGCTGAGCAATTTGCAATCCACCGAAAATTTCGTGGAGCGAACTGTGAAAAGGCAGAACGAAAGCTATGAAGCACAAAAACAGCAATACAAGTATAGCGTATAGCTTAGGTCGGTTTTCTACCAGCTGTTTAGAAGACTGGTCAACAGATGTTTCACAGGCAGGTGTTAGACAGAAACCGCAAAATGAACCAAATCAAAGCCGCATTTCTTGTGTCCAACCGAATCATCATGCGTTTGCGAGTCCGGCTGTGCGTTCACATCCACCAGACACGTCTGTATCACCGGATCTTTGAGCAATTTCTGAATCACAGCCAAATGCCGCGATTCGATGAAGTAGCGATTGTGTTTCAGCACCAGCTTCACCTTGCCGTAGCTCACCGTGCACAGCTGTAATGCGGTTGGTTGGGTGTGCTCAGTGCCACACGTTTAACTGTCCGGTGTGACAATCTATACTCTGACAATACTTTTGGGAGAAACCTTTCAAAGGCGTTGCCTGATTCGTGAAGCGCACGCAACTAGCGCAGCCAGCTGAGTTTCGTAGCATTTCGCACATCACTACGTTAGACTTGTGTTTTGAGCGGCTGGCGGTCACGTGACCGCTGCAGCAAATACACGCATAATGCGCTTTGCGGATCAGGCAACGCGTTTAAGAGTTTCTCTCAAGAGCATTATAAAAAAGGCACGCTGCATTGCAATTCCACATGCAGCCAGCTCCTGATATGTATTGGTCGCACAATGACTGTATGAGAATCCATCCCCTATTTTTCCTGCATCGTCAAGGGGGGTTTCTGGCGAATTTTTCAAATTGAACCAGGTTTTGACAAGCAGTTATTTTCTCATTCTTTTCCCGCTTTATTTATCAGAAGTGATCCCCGATTCCCCGTGTGAGTGTTGCATATCGATTTCACACGTGGCTACAGTAACCCGAACCATTTTGGTTGCGTAGAATTCAGGGTGAAACTTCTGCACACGTGCGTTTCGTGTTTTTCTCACTGGTAGGAATGCGAAGTGCTTGTCAAAACCTGGTTCAATTTGAAAAAAAATGCCAAATATCCGCCTTGTCAAGGCAGGAAAATTAGGAGGATGGATTCTCATGTACTGTAGTCATTGTGCGACCAATACTATGTGTAACATCCCGAACTCAAGTTCTGTTTTCAGTCACTTTCCTCATACACAGACAACACTGGTGATTAACGGTCACAAAATTTTAAGAAAAACCGACCCTGATGAACTCAATAATGCCCTCGGGCAGTGATGTTTTCGACAATCGTTGCAAATACTCAATAATGTCCTCCGTTTGCAGCCCAACCGACACGGCGGCGTAGAGGGAATACGCGGTCAATTGGTACTCGTGTATGTGCTCGGGACGACAAATGGGCTGCAATTGAATGAAAGCGGGTAATTTAACAAAATTGGTGATCGAATGGGCTTTCTTTATATTGATACTGATGCCACTAATTTCGAACACCCACCAAATGTCCACACTAGCGTAAAGGTTGCTTTCAGGTAGCAACTCCACTTCCGATTATTTTGAAGCTGGTTAAAATACTAGTACCGCGGACGTAACAGCGCAGGATCCTGGTGCAAGATAGATTCACCAAGAACCGATGCACTGCACCAATACTCTAAAATTTGGAGCCCAGCCAGAGCCAACACATATACGTACCTCAGCGACAGCAATGAGAAAGTCATGTGCCTTCTTGTAGACCGGCGAGAATGACTCAAGGAATACATGACCATCGGGTGCCACCCACAACGGTCTGGCCGCATGGTCGTCTTTCAACTTCATCTGTTTCCGATAGTCTTTGGCCCCAAACTCGTCAGTGTTCACGTCTGCGCTGGAACGCTCGAGACTCTTGCCCGCTGCTTGCGGCACCGCGGCTGCAACAGAACAAGGAACGCACTTTTGAGAAAGAAAAACATGTGAACAATGAAGTTATTAGAAATGCCACGGTATTTGATTATTCTATTGTTAATCACGTAAGCTTTGATCCACCACTGTGACAACTTCAGCCCACAGCGGGGAACTGGCAAAACGTTACGGTTGCCTGATCTTGCTGCATTTCATTTTTTTGTTTCAACGGTAAAACATGCAGCCCGTCAATTTCCCCAGGAACTATCCTTTCTTTCTGGTCAAACACATACGTAGTGGCTTGGCGTAGCATTATCTGTACGCTCCGACTGACATCAACCAGATTAAAAATCAACATTTTTCGCAAAATCCACAACTGGATCCCAGTCTCGAGCAAAAAAATGATCACAGCCAACCTTTCTTTGTATCCGCCTGGTCCGTGCCATCCCGCGAATCCTCATCGACATCCAGTATTTCAGCGAACGCTTCCATTTGGTTGCGTTTTCGGCCGGGACGACCTCTCTTGCCTCGTGGAGCTGGCATCACTGCTGGCTTGGCTATAAAAGTTGATATCTTCGATTTAAAAAAAAGTAAAAAAAGCATCAGAAAGAAATTTTGTGCAGCACAACAAGGTACACACCATTCAAGTTTGTGGTGTGACGACGTTTCAGCATTGGCATTAATACAAAAATCATTACTGCGCGGTGAAATTGGGGAACCCTTTTATGTCAAATGAAATTATCAAGATAATGAAAAGGTAATGATTGGGAAATTGAAACATTACAAGAATCAGATATCACATACACAGATCAACAACTTGAAACGTCTCGAAAGTTTTCTTTTGAATCACAACAGGCATTACATTTTCAAGAACTGGACAATTACATTATAACCACCTGGACAGACAACTTTAAAGCAATCAAGAGAGCACCCCGACCAAGCTATGTGGGAAGATCCAATCGATAAAACACCAATATAAATGTTGAGATGAAATACAAAAAAATATAAATAATACGTGTGCATCTTCGCGAAGTTGAATCCCTTAATCACGGCACAGCAATACTTGATCTTTGCATAATTGAATATGTATGAAGCTCGATCAAAAACTCGTGCAATGTCATTCAAATAAACAAGACGGAAATACTTTGGAAATCAAACATAAAATAGTGAACTGAAATGCTCCGAAATGACAAAAAGCGTCTCCTGCTTTAGAAACAAATCAAAAAAATTGTGAATCTTCATTGGAGAAGAACATTATGATCGCATAAGTGCACTTTCGAAAGAGAAGTCAATCGAGATTACCAACATGTGGTGGATTATAATTAGTAAATTTATCCATCATTTACTCGATCCCGGTCCAGCTTCGTTGTTGCCTGTGTTGGCAAGCGGATCGAAATCGGTCAACAAATCACCAGCCCCAAACGACGCGCTCTCCTCCCCGCCCATCCCGAGTCCGCGCTCAAACGCCAGTCGCATTTCGGACAAGTGCGTCTCAAAATCGGCCCCATTCGTGTCCGGAATTGCGATCGAGTCGCGCACCACCAACTCATTGTTTGAAGCCGGCTGCCCTGATCCAACAGGTGGACTGTCATTGCCGCTAAACGGTTCCTGACCGAATGCATCCGTATTGCGCATCGACACCACAGCAGATCCAGTGCCATTCTCATATACTGCGGTTGAAAGATCAGCTGCGGCAGGAGCAGTTGCCGTCTTCTTTGTCTCATCCGCACGCGGGTCGAATGAATCATCGAATATTTCGTCATCTGTTGTTGCACCACTACTTCCGGTCACAGACTGGGACTTCGCCGCTTGCTGCTGCTGCTTGCTATCACATGGTGGCGGTAGACGCACCTGAGAATGAAACATAAAGTTGGTGGCAGCCAATTATTATCGGAGAAAAATTGTGTTTTGATTGGGTAGCGCGCCATGAGCAACCACAAGCGACCTTGGTTTGATTCTGCTGCCATGCACATCCGCTTTCGAAACGTATACTTTATAAAATTTAGTTTATCAGATTATTGTTACCTTCGGTCGAACCCCATGCAAAATTGGTGTCATGTTGATGAGACGCAAATGTCATTGACATCAGCACTCATACCCAAAAAACTAAACAGCACATGTTCTTCGTGAGCAGTGAACACACAAAGCGAAATCTATGTTTGTTGGCTGCTGTTAATTTCTTATCAAAACAGGATCTCGTTTCATTTCGCTTCCACCATATTTAGATCTTGCTACCCAAAAGCAATAAAAAATAAATAAAACAGCAACAAGGTCCAACCAAAAAAAGAACCTACCACAGCGCCCGGTAGATTCGCCGGTTTCTTCGGTATTGGCGTTGTCGGCAACTCGGGTGGTGTCTCGGTCGGAGGTGTCAGTTTCTGGAATGTTTCCCACACCGCCTTTGAAACATCTCCAGCTCCTCCGCCACCCCCAGCAGCAGGGGCGTTGCTTAATTGTTGTTGCAAACCGAGTCGTTGTCGAAGACGGGTGTTCTCGTCCTCTAGTTGTTGCACGCGCTGACGCAGTTGGTACAGCTGCAGTGGAATATCAACATTGGCAGAGTCTTCGAGTCTGGCAATTTGCACAGCGAATCTCTTTTTCCGAGAAAACGTAAAATTCCCAGAGTAATTTGTCTCACCTACACTGGCAGACGAAAAAAACGTTTTTTTTAAAACAGGTGTTTTTCGGTTTTTTCCGAGACCAGAATATTTTTCCGTGGGTGCGTTATCCTGATTTTGACAAAAAATGTAATGCAAACCCGACGAGTTTTTTTAATTTTGGGAAAAGATTGGTTTAAGGACGAAAATTGATCGATAAAAAAGCTTGCAAAACACATGTTTCCGTAGAGTTAAAGCGGGAAACCGTATATCTCATGCTTGCTTTTTTACTACGCAGTTAGACTGTTTATGTCCAACGGTCACAAAAACAACGATCAAACGAGATAAACCACGTTAAAACTGTCAGAATTTATCTTTGAAAAGTTGCTTTCAGGAACAACGGCGAGCTTGTGCCGACTTACGCTCACCCTTTTGATCATGAAAGGCAGTGAGACTGAGACAAGAACCAGCTCGCTGACAGATGAAACCTTTGTGAAACATTTCACACGTGGCTGTTGGCTGACGAGCTGGTTGGATTCCCTACTAAATGTTCTGCCGTTGCCTGATCAAAAGGGGGAGCGTACGTCGGCACAAGCTCGAGTTTCTTCCCGAAAGCAAATTTAAAAAAAAAATAATTCTCACAATTTAAACGCATTTCATTTTGTTTGAACGATGTTTTTGTGATCACTCATCGTATATAGTCACATTTTATTGCGAAAGGCCGGATTCTGAGAGCATGCGATATCCGGTTGCCCGGTTTAAGTACTCTTCGAGAAACAACTCGCAACAGTGTAATGCACAGAATCAGTACCGACCAGAAGCCAACCAACTGAACAACAAAAACAACCACTCAATCAAACACCCACCTGCTTCTGCACTTCCAAATCGCGTCCATTATGTTCCAGGAATTTCCTGTAGGCCAGGTCGAACGCCTCGCCAATCGTCAACGTAATCTCCTCCGCCAATTTATCGCTCAAAAACACGAAACAATCGTGCACATCGACGTCGGCACGTTTGGCGATGAACGCGAATACTCGTTTGTCATTCTTGTCGTCCGCGCAGAACGAGATGCGATGCAACGGGTACTTGTACATCACTACCTGCAACGGAATCGTGTCTTTTTGGACAGTTCTTAGGCACAAACGCACCTAAAATGCAGAAAAGTGCCTGAAATCCCTCAATCATCACCTGAAATTCTAACATTTCTGGGTGCAACTTGAAGGCTTGTGAAAAAATCACTGAACAGCATGGGCACTGTGGACGTGTTGCAAAAGTGGCTTATTGTTTTTTGTTTCAGTTTTACACTGTTGATAACGCCTATTTTTTTCTGTCACTGGTAATAGCCACTGCGAAACCGCTTTCGTTAATTCTGGCTCCTGGTTCTATATGCTAGCTGTGAAACATTTTTGCAGCATTCTGTGTGAGTTTCGCAAACAAGCACACCGGCATAAACAGCCAGCATGTATGGGCAATCCATCGGCTCATGGCACTTTTTATACACACAGAGCATGCAGCAGCACACGCCATTTTCTAAACAAAATGTACACTTTGGGCGAATGTCATACTTTGATGACCACTTTTTAATTGATCTGATTTTCATTTGCTACTTGCCATAACACTTTTCTGCACTGTTGAAGAATTTGGGGATGTTTCAACGGATAACTGCAGAGAATAGATGCATTCATTGATGGCAGTAATGTAGCGTGCAGCCTGTGCATGCGAGTGCCATGAGCTGGCGGATTGCGTATACACGATTTTGTCAAGCTACTTTTGCAACATTGCCTAACATTTTTTTGCATCGACAACATGAGTTGTAGCAGTTTAATAAGCGCTGCAAGTCTTGAATGCAGCTCACGTTACGACCGAAGCTGAGCCTAAACCATGATCACTGCTGCTTTTTCTTCCTTTCCGCCCTTTTTTGTCAGACACTGTTCAGCACACACGAAAAAAACAAGCTAGATTTGAATGAAATACCGTCATCGAATAACAATATTTGTGCGCACCTTCGTCTTCGCATCCACCACCGTTAGTCCGTCGACATTGATGTGTATCTCGGTCTTTGGCAGTTTCGCAGCGGCCGTGCCTTGATTCGATCGATTCACCTGCAACAATGTGTGGGCTAATTCTTTCGTCATCAACGCAAATCGTCAACCCTGGTAGTCAACGCAAGCAGCCGTGAATGAGGGTGAGAAATATACAGATGGCATTGGGGCTGAGTTGACGATGTGCGTTAACGACATGAATACAAGCCACACGTGTATTAGTGAGGAAAGTTGGATGTGAAAGAGCCCAACGCCTTGAAGTGCAATTTACTGAAGCACGCCAGGCATCCATCCAATCACTCGAATTTGTATAAAAATTACAATTTCGTTTGTGAACCACAGGAACACACAAACAAACTACCGGCACCCTGCTCAAACTGAATCATTCGTTTTATCGCAAGAAAAAATATGCGCGACGTAACCTGCAGACGAAATCGTAGTTTCTGAATCGCTTCACGAATCACCTCGACGCCCTTCGATTGTGACACTTCGCATTCACCAAGAAATTTCACCGTGTATTCGACACGACCCAATTGTAGATGCTCGGGTGGGTGCACCTGGAGAAATGCGGACAGAAAAAATGGCCTGGTGCGATAAGAGAAAACTGGGGTACTCTACTTTTAAGTCAGTTAGTTTTGACGCGTGTGGCTAATACGGGCCACCGACACCATGTAAAAGGCAGACTACACCAACACGAGTTCGATTTCGCAGCTGGCGTTGTACTGAAACAATGTGACGTGGCTGCTGATTTGAGAAATGTCACACGTTGAAGAATACAAAATGGAGCTTATATTCGTTATGAACACATCAGTGGTGTCGTTGAGAAATCGAAATTTTCCCATACCCAGCCCAATTTTCGGGAAATTTCCCATACATACCCCCAAAAATCAAAAATTTCCCATACCAGAGGGGGGTTTCTCCAAAAACTCAAAAATTTCCCATACCCGAGGGTGGGGGTTTTGAAAAAATGACCCCAAAAATCTTCTAAAAGTGCCAAAAATTGGTCTAAAAAGCGCTTAAAACAGAGTTTTCTTGCGGTAGCAAGCGATTTTTGGCATTTTTGGACGAAAAATGGTCAATTTTGGTGCTTCTCGGGGTCAAAAAGTCATTTCTTAGGGGTGCTTGTTCCAAAAGTGAAAAATTTCCCATACCCCCGGCCGATTTCCCATACCCCATACCAGGCGGGGGGTAACCCCCCCCCAACGACACCACTGGAACACATACCACCTTCGAAATCGGGCTCGTGTAGTTTGCCTTTGCATCAACAGCGCATTCTTCAACCCGCTTGAATCCAGCTATTTACTGGGAATGCAAGCAAAAACCATGTCTGTCTTGCAGAATGACTGCACTGCACTTTCCGAATAAAATCTTTGGTAACAATTTTAAACAGAGACCAACCCATTGTTTGTTGAACGACACGCCAGCATACCGTCCGCCGCCGTCAGTCGTGTAAACAGCAGTCGAACTGGACGATCCAGTGTGGAGTGAACGTCGCAACGTTTGATTCGCATCCTTCACCCATTCTTTCATCTTAGCTGCCGGCTTGCTCATGGTGACGCTGATCACGTCGAGAAATACAAACAACGAAAATATAGCAACCTGATTAGGGTCACAGATCTGGGGAATACCCGACCGACGCCCGTCAGTCACCCGACATCTGGAGAAAAAAGTCGACACCCGACAGTTTTGAAAGTATCCAAAAATACCAGACATCGTATTTTTGGAACAAAAAGGCAAGAACTTGCCGTTTTGTCACATCAATGCAAATTTTTGGCTCAAGTTACACTGAATTCAATGGTTTTTACGCAAAATCGATTCTGAAAGGCCACACTTTGCGCTTTTGTGAAACATTTGGTTCGAAAAAAATTTCCTTCGAAAGTCTTTTCCCCGCAAATTGGTGTTTTGAACTCAGCGTTGGATCGCGAAACCCCAGACACGCCCATACTTTTTTGGCGCCCGACACACGACAAACCCCGATGCAAAATACAAATCAAAATCGGGCGGTAACATAAATGCCAGTGGAGACACGGCATACGGTTAATTAAACCGGACAAATGCAAAAGAAAATCGCACGCATGGTTCTGGTTTTATGTTTTAGTTTTACTCAAATTTAAGTCGGCATGATAAATACAAGTGTCGCGAACGATAAATACAATCTCACATACGAAATCATAAAAAACGCCCATTATAATGATAAAAATGCCCAGTTTACGACAAAAGCGGCTTAGTACAGCACTGTCCTGACCTGTTTGTCTCGTGACACATCATCTAGCCAAGCAGCAGCATCCCACGCGGAAAAACGCAAAGCCGACAAAATATCACACAGAAGCCAAGGACAACAAATGTGGGATCGGATAGACAGGGACAGAAGAACCAAATAATTCACAGTGCAATCACAGTTGCATGGCATTCATCTGCTCTGCCACCACATTCACATTATTATCGACCAGCTCCAACGCAGTCGCGGATGCACCCGAACATGCCTGCAGTCGCTGTTGATTGATGGCGCAATTATTCGACAGATTTTTCAGCGCCGCAATTGCCCACTGCCGAAGAAAGGGCGACTCAAAATCGAGCGGTCGACGAACGCAGCCGAAGAACAACAACTGCACGGCATTCCTGTCTCCAGCACGCAGCTGACACGCCACGCACGCGAACACACTGTTGCCGATGTAGCGCACACACGCGCGCAACCACGCGTACAGCCACTCGTCACGCGCGTGCTCGCTGCTGCTGGCCAGCAATAGTTGCAGAGTGGATATCACAACGCCGAGTAGGTCAATGCCGTTGGCATTCTTGGCCGGACACAAACGATCGCGGTAGACATCCAACTGAGCCGCGTCGGCTAGACACTCGAGCACGCTCAGTTGGACGCGAGAGTCGACGTCGGATCTGGGACCGATTGTTGAGAATAGCAGACCGTGACGCAGTAGATGCGCCGATAGATGGTCGAAATTGAGCATTGGAATGGGTGGCTGGCCATATGCGCAGTCACACTCGTCCGTCAGCATTGATTTGAGCACCTGAATAGAAAAAGCACGAAATTTGAATTCGGATTTGATTGAAAAAAACGCATAAATCTAATCAAAACCCATATGGGCACAAACAATTCATAAACAAAAACAGTAGGACTCCGCCGCGTTCCGGATCTTGACAAAGGGCTGGTGCGAAACGGTAGTGATCTGATTGTGATACCGGCGGGCTAAGGGCACAAAACCAGTTTCATCACTGATAACGAGACGATACGCTCAATGATTGGTGTGTTTGTCTGAGCCTGTTCCGCGTATGAGCACAAATCAGAAAACTAACAACACAAACAAAATAATCGTACTAAAACCGCGATCCCGTCGCGGCGACTGACCTCCAAGAATATCAGTTGTCTGTCGGGCGTGAACTGTTTGATCGGACAATCAACCGTTTTGACGACGAACTGCATAATCCACTGATGATAATCACCGGCATCGGTTCGTTGCTGTGGTGATTGGGAATGTCGAATCACATCCAAACAAATATTGTTGAGATCAGACAGATGCGGCCACACAGCTAGTGAGGACATCTGACCAGGCTGTGCATCTGCAATCAGCGGATTTTCACTTCAAAGCTTCACGTGTGAAAACGGCAAAATGTAAATCGCACGTGAGATTTCCTTATTCTCCACAAATTAAGCAAGGTGAAAAAATCCTGCGTAGATGTTGCGCCTAACAATCGCAAACAAAAATCCATACCTGCATTCAACAGACGAACACTGCTGTACAACAGCCAAGCGCCGTATTCTCGCAGCTTGTCGTCATTGTGCGCAATCAGACTCAACCAGAATGACGACTGCAACGACGAGCATTCGACCACAACGACAACAGCAGTGGATGTGCTGGGCGCGAATGAATCAGTCGCTGCTGACGCCACCATCCACAATCGATCCACACAAGTCGGAATGGCGCACACCAGATTGGCCAACAGTTGGACGGCAACGCGCGCGCACACCAATGCTGCGTCTGTCTGCAAACAAATCACACAACCATTTTCAACTTCATGCTGGATTATTAGAAAAATTGTCCTCCCCCTTCTCCTCAACCAAGTGATTGGTCCACCAGACCAGACCGGAGTCGGCGACCGGGACGAGACTTTCGGCTTCGATTTTTCGGAGGATCTATTTTTTCAGTGGGAGTGGGACCAGATCTATTTTTTTTTCACCGGAAACGAAACGGAAACCTTTCCTTTTTTATTCCCGTTTCTTCCTGGAAAAAATTTTCTTTGTCTCTCTCCTACCAACGCTGGTTAGTGTTTTTTTACACTGAGGAATTTCGGAGGCAGAAACAAGTTCCTGGGGGAGGGGTCTCCCCTCGGGCGGGTACGCCTGTTCCCCCTCCATGCTTGCCCAGTGCTGTGTCTACTTTGGAGGGCGCGGGCGGGTAGGGTACATAGGTGGAAAAAACCGGGGCGGGTAGGGGGTAGCAGTGTAGTTCCTGGTCCGGCGCGGCGGTTAGTGTGCCTACCCCTTTTTTCCGAGCGGCGGCTAGTGCACCTCCCTAGGGGGAAGGGGGGAAGACCCAAATTCAGGAAAAAGTCACTTTTTGAGGTGGAAAATTTGACCGAGTTTTGGCCCTTTTTAGAAAAAATTCTCCATGAAAAGGGTATTTTGGCGACTTTTGACAACATCGACCTAAAAATCACCCATTTTATGCCTAAAAATGCCCATTTTAGGCTTAAAGTGCCTATTTTAGGCAAAAATGGAGGCGGTTAGTGTACCTGGCGCGGCGGTTAGTGTACTAGTGTACCCGCATGGCGCGGCAACCTACCTACCTACTGTACCTAGGGAGGCTCCCCCCCACTCCCCCCAGCTACACCAGTTGGGGGACCCCCCCCCCCCCCCCCCACCCATCCACAGCACTGATTCCATCCAACATTCAAAAAATTAAAATGTTGCTGCATATTGCCACAAACTATCAATTTGCGTGCCGTTGTCGCTGTTTCGGTTCTATGCTGTTACTGTTTTGGTGTCACTAACACCCGTGTCGTTGGTCCCTGTGGTCGTGTTGCGAAATTGTTGTTCGATTGCCTAGGTTAGTCAATTTTATTCATGTTCGTGTACCGTATTGTCGGAAATAGAACCCCCCATTAGGGCGGGCTTAGGTTGAATCCGGAAATATTTCCGGAACACGCATTGTTTTTGAAAAGAAAGCCTAACTCACCCTGAAATCAGTAACATAATATCGTTCCTTAACCACTGGGTCCCGAGTATCGAAGGAGTGCCCATTTTTTAGGCATAAATGAGTGATTTTTAGGTCAATATCGTCAAAAATCGCCAAATACCCTTTTTATTGAGTTTTTTTCCAAAAAGGGGCAAAAATGGGTCAAATTTTCGACCTCAAAAAATGACTTTTCTCCAATTTTGGGTCCTCCCCCCTTCCCCCCAGACCCCCCCCACCATCTATCTATCGTCAACAAGTTTGGGTCGACCCCCCTCCAGATTTCGGACTTGGGTCATCTATCTATCGTCAACACATTTCGGGTCCCAATCTATCTATCGTCAACACCCTGACCAAGTACTACACTGGGGGGGGGGGTTGAGTACCTACCTCTCACAACTCCAAATCATACCTCTCACAAGCAATTTTATACCTTTTTAAGGCAAAAATCGGTGTTTTTCGACCTTATTTTCCCAAAAATCGCGCGCGCAAACCCACCCATAATACCTGTTTTTAGGCGATTTTCGGCGAAAATTTGGAAAAAGTACTATTATACCTCATTTTTTGGCCAAAATTGTATCACGAAAACTGTGTTTTTTCGCCTTTTTGGGTGACCAAAATCATACCTCTCACGCACCCGGTCCCAACTATGGGTGGGCACAATACCCAATACCCAATACCAATATCACCCAATACCAATACCAATACCAGTGTTGATATTGGTATTGGGTCTAATTTTGGTATTGGGTATTGGTATTGAAGCTGGCCTGGTATTGGTATTGGGTGTTGGTATTGGGTTTGCCCAGGTATTGGGTCAAAACCAATACCCAATACTAATCCAGAAAAACCCAATACCAAACCAATACCAAACCCAATACCTGACTCAAAACCCAATACCAAACCAATACCAAACCCAGCCAATACCAACCCAATACCAGACCAAAAACCCAATACCAAACCAATACTAAGACCAATACCCAATACCAACACCAACCCAATACCCAATACTCAATACCAATACCAACCCAATACCAAACCCAATACCAGGCACTTCAGTAGTATTGATCTATGGGTGGGCACAATACCCAATACCCAATACCAATACCACCCAATACCAATACCAATACCAGTGCTTGGTATTGGTATTGGGTCTAATTCTGGTATTGGGTATTGGGTATTGGTATTGAAGCTGGCCTGGTATTGGTATTGGGTATTGGTATTGGGTTTGCCCATGTATTGGGTCAAAACCAATACCCAATACTAATCCAGAAAAACCCAATACCAAACCAATACCAAACCCAATACCTGACACAAAACCCAATACCAAACCAATACCAAACCCAATACCAGTGTAGTGGCTGGGGGGGGATGGGGGGGATTCCCCCCCCCTAAGGAGTAGGTACCTTGCAACCACCCCTTGGGGGGGATGGGGGGGAAGGGTAGGTACCTTGCAACCACCCCGGAGGGTACCTTGCAACCACCAATTTGTGGTTTTTATAGGCAAAAATGGGTGTTTTTCGAGCTCAAAACCCCAAAAATCGCGCGCTCCGCGCGCAAACCTCCATATAACAGCTATTTTGGGCAAATTTTCGGCCAAAATGCAAAAAAGTACCATTTTTCGGCCAATTTTGCAGAAAAAAGCATGCAAAAAACACCCTTTTTTCTGACCCCAGGGGTACCTTGCAACCTTCTGGAGCCTGGGTCGGGGGGTACCTTGCAACCACCTGGATCCATCCCCCCCAAGGGTACCTTGCAACCATCTGCCTGCCATTACACTGCCCAATACCAACCCAATACCAGACCAAAAACCCAATACCAAACCAATACTAAGACCAATACCCAATACCAATACCAACCCAATATCCAATACCAATA
>JASAMV010003195.1:0-27387 GCA_030248065.1 Rhynchonema sp. JSB1_4
GGTAACGTCTTGGAATTCTTTCGTACTTCCACTGTTTCCACATTAGGAGTGAGATTGTCAAAACGTTTAACTACTAATCTCCAAAATGGCCTTTTCTGTCCGGAAAGAAACCCACATTTTGTAAGGCAAGTTTCTGCCAGCAGCGACCGAAAATGGTCCGAGTGGTGACAGATCCTTGGGTGTAACACAGCCAAAGCTTGTGCTTCACATAACTGTAACGTTGTGTTTGTGGAAGTCGTCGCTTCAATTTGAATCCGAGTGACTACCCAGAAACGAATCGTGCACCACGACCCTGTACGGCGTACCTTCAGCATTAGGGTCTGGCACCAGTGGTGGTTGAACTTGTAAGCACATTGCACTGGTGTTCAACACAAGTTTGATCGTGAGGTTCGACTGATTCAGTGGTTGGTTTATTTTCAGCACATCACTAAGCAACTGACCAAACAAACTGACTTTTCTCCCACCGGCCACCTGCCCTGCACGATGTTGAGCGCCCGGATTTACGTTCAGAGTTGAGACTATATTAAATGCTCCAGGCACATCGATATGCCAATTTTCTGTCTGCAACCGCGTCTGCTTGTCGTGCTCACTGGTCCAGCGCAGGTTTTTCAGGTATGCTAAGGTGTGGTGATTGAGGTCAGTTTTGTCAATCAAAACAGAATTCAATTCAACTTGTATATCCGAAAAGATACTATGGAGGGAGTTGTTAAGCGGTGCACATTTTGTGTGATCTGGTGGCAGATCAGTCCATACTCCTGCGATCTCCGTTTGAACCGAGTAAGTGAGCCCAATTTTAGTCTGAGACGTATCTAGATACAAACCAGGCATCGAATGTATATGGAAAACTAATGGTGCGGGACTCGAAGTAGTGCAAGGTAACAGAGTACTAACGCGGACCACGTCTCGCGGGATTTCTTGAACGTTTGCGGCGCGAAATCGCTGATCGGCCTCTTGACTTTGGCCTTCGATTTCGCTTGACTGTTCGTTTGCGCGAGACTTTGGTCCTTTTTCGCGTGACATTTTTTCTAGCCATTGATAGGTCTTATATGTAACAAGATCATTGTATAAGATTGATCAACTGTAATGGGCATGAAATCCAACGTATTTATAGCCACGGTGAGTTTTGAAAGACGTTGTGCGTCAATTCGATGATACTGTAACCGGGGTGGAATGAATTCACAAACTCTACTTTCTGGTACCCATTTCACCGGCATAAGACACAAGACACGTTCTAGTCTGCCCTGGTAATTGAGGTTGGGCTCAATTTCATCACATCTCAACAAACAAATTGTGTCTAGCACTTCTGGCCTCGCGAAACTGATAGGTATTTCCAGTTGAGTTGTCGGTCTATAATTTATCACTGTCGCCGGGGAGTACCCAGCAGCTGACACAACGAATCGCTAATCTGCACCGTATGGCCAA
Source organism: Rhynchonema sp. JSB1_4 (assembly GCA_030248065.1). Taxonomy (NCBI): domain Eukaryota; kingdom Metazoa; phylum Nematoda; class Chromadorea; order Monhysterida; family Xyalidae; genus Rhynchonema; species Rhynchonema sp. JSB1_4. Next base: position 1,423 of record JASAMV010003195.1, read on the forward strand.
CTTTCAACTTAAATTGATATACATCTAGTTGACTTCGGTGTAGTCTCAGTTGAGGGTTGTTGAGTAAAAAAGTCACAGGAATTAGCCTGTCCAAGACTGTGCTCCCCCCTCAAGTGTGCGTTGTATGCCAGCCTCTAAAACCCCCGCACAGCACACGAAAAACGAAAACGACAGAGGACCATGAGAGAATGGAGGGCTGCAGGGGGACAGAGAAACCCCACATAAACCAATCACACCCAGACAACGCCCCACACAACAACCCCCGACCGATGTCGCAAACCCCCTGGACCAGTCGCACCCTCCAGGGTCGCCCTGCTCCCCCTTCCCATTGGTTACTGTTACACACACGATCGCAGACCCGACCCCCCCAGACATCATCCACATCACCCCTTGATCCGCCACACCTCCCCCCTCAAACAGTTGCACAGTCTACCCTGGACGTCTTCCCGCCACCATCACCCAGGCTCCCCATCTACCCATTTTGCCTCCACCCTCTTCCGCCACCTCGTACCCCTATCCCCACTTTCCAGCATGACACACCCCACCCCGTATACTCCCCCGGACCCACGGCCCACCCATACACTCGCACTTTTTCCACCCACCATGATCACAGGATCACCACCCCAACACTTTCAGTTCTCCCACTCACCCTGAACCATTCCACGAAAAGACCAACACACCCCCTCGTACACCGACACCCCCACACCCATCAGCACCACGTTACCCCCGCTCCCCCGATCGCCCCGCTCCCCACCCCTTCACTACGACCGACCGAGTATATCGGCACTCTACACCCTTGTTCCTTCTGGCAAACTCTCGTATACATACATAGACTCTCCCTATTAAAACCACCCTCACACCCTATCACTCCGGCCCCCCCCACCCCCCGCAACCCCCACACACCGACATTATCCCCACTAAACACCACACCACTGCCGAATCCCCCCACACCCGCCCCCTGACACTGCCGCGCATACTATACTCCCCCACCCACTCATACCCTACGACCACTTCAGCCACATCATGCTCTAAAGCAGGCCTTCTCTTTCCTCTCAAACACAACCACCCAAAGCCACTACCCAACCGATCCACCACGACACCCCCCGCCACGCCACCGACTCAGACACCAATAACTGCCTTCACTCCCCTACCCCACCGCATCACTCATAAAGAGAAACACAACACAACCCCCGCATCAAGCAACGACCCCACACCCAACAACCCAGATACAGACTGCTGCACCCAACCCAACTCATAACACCACCGGCAACTAAATCAGAACTAACTTCCCAACACTATAAACAAAACTCACAATGCCCAGCATACACCCCCCCCCCACAACCCCCAAAACCAACACCAAACACAACAACCAACCCACACACAAAAAAACAAAAACCCCCACAACACACCCCACACCCCACCCACCACACAACCACACCACCCCCACCCACAACCCAACCACACCCCCACACACACCCAACCAAAAACCCCAACCCAAAACACCCACCCCACACCCAACCCCCCACCCACACACCCCAAAACCAAACACCACCCCCCACCCACACCCACCCCAGCCCACCACAACCCCACACAACACCAACCCCCCCAAAACCTATCAGTCGTTTAAAGTACGTACCACCAAACTACTATTTTTGTTCAATTTAACACAATTCTTGTTCTTCTTTCAGTATCGCACGTCACATGCGACATCAACATCAGATGCCATTCTGCACGAAATGTCGTACGATGGTGATCCGATGCAATCCTAACGACAAATTGAACGTGAGCCTGTGGTTCCAAGCCGCTCAAATTGACATGCTGGCAGGATTAGTGTTCGAAAAGATGCAAGAAATATGCGCGCATGAACAGTGGTCACCTATGGAAGACATGCTTCTATACGATGACCGTTTAGAGCCACTTATTGAGTCTGCTATACTATATTTAGAGATTGGTCATTGTATTGATATCATTACCCGATGTCAATTGTCAAATATTATTCGTAGAAAGTTGTGTAATGGAACCGCAGATTTATTATGATATTGCAAATCCACACTCATTTGCTGGACTTTCAACGTTGCAGAAAGCAACACGCAACAAGCAAAGGACAGCAAAATGGCTTCGGATGCAACCATTATATCAGCTTTATAAACAGCCCAGGAAAGGGGCAAGGCAGAAACTTACTGTTTATAGTTTAGGCACAACCTTTCAGGTAGACGCGTTTGATCTGACCAAATTTGCTCACCACAATCGCAACCTGAAATGGATCATATGTTTAGTTGATTGCTACAACCATCGTATTACAGCACGCGCTACGAAATCTAAGACAGGCGGTGAAGTGGCATCAGCACTGCAGTCAATCATTGAGGAAATCCGAATCACATGGCGCCACATAGCATCCTCGGCAGTGACCTCGGGCTGGAATTTTGGAATACGGCTGTTAGTGAGGTGTTAAGAAAAGCCAATGTCCATTTGTATGCGTTACGTTGGCCCAAAAAGGCCCAAGTGATTGAATGTGAAGGTCGATATCTTCTGGCCAAACTTTACAAGTACATGAGACACAACCAAACTAAACAATGGTACAACGTCCTACAACAGGCGGTCGATAGTCGAAACAACAAACCACGCCGTGCGTTAGGGGGGCTCTCGGCAAACCAGGTCACGATGCATAATCAACTGAAAGTGTTCGAGCACAAACATCCAAATTATCATCTAAATGTTAAAAAACCATTGCCGAAATTCTCAGTTGGCCAAAAAGTTCGGTTGCTCAAAGAACGCGGTCCTTTTGCCAAGGTATGTGAGGGCTATTGGACCGAGGTAATCTACGAAGTGAGTCAAGTTCATACTGGACATTTCCCAGAAAGATACTCCGTGACAGAAGAGGGAGAACCCATATATGGTAGCTGGTACGCCTGGGAAATGATGGCAACAGACGTCTAACGTACATTATGCACATATAAAAGCTCCCTGGTTAGGCCACACCTGCCAAATCATGTATGTTCTCTTAGAGAATAGGTCCCAAAGCAAAGGGACACTAACCGCAACCACTCGCTTAAGCCACCCAGTCGACCTTGGTGTGTACAACACGTCTAGATGGTTTGAGATAGCCGTCATGTATGTTTGTCTAGAGCCGAATTGGCTCAGGCTAAAAAATTTCCATGTGACTCTGTTCCCAACCAACGATCCACAATCCTCAGTCACTGTCAGTTTTAGGTTCGACGAGTTCTGAGCAGGTAATAATGACTAACATACAACGCACACTTGAAGCACAGTTTGGAACTCAACAACCTCAACTGAGACTACACCGAAGTCAACTAGATGTATATCAATTTAAGTTGAAAGTTGGCCATACGGTGCAGATTAGCGATTCGTTGTGTCAGCTGCTGGGTACTCCGGCGACAGTGATAAATTATAGACCGACAACTCAACTGGAAATACCTATCAGTTTCGCGAGGCCAGAAGTGCTAGACACAATTTGTTTGTTGAGATGTGATGAAATTGAGCCCAACCTCAATTACCAGGGCAGACTAGAACGTGTCTTGTGTCTTATGCCGGTGAAATGGGTACCAGAAAGTAGAGTTTGTGAATTCATTCCACCCCGGTTACAGTATCATCGAATTGACGCACAACGTCTTTCAAAACTCACCGTGGCTATAAATACGTTGGATTTCATGCCCATTACAGTTGATCAATCTTATACAATGATCTTGTTACATATAAGACCTATCAATGGCTAGAAAAAATGTCACGCGAAAAAGGACCAAAGTCTCGCGCAAACGAACAGTCAAGCGAAATCGAAGGCCAAAGTCAAGAGGCCGATCAGCGATTTCGCGCCGCAAACGTTCAAGAAATCCCGCGAGACGTGGTCCGCGTTAGTACTCTGTTACCTTGCACTACTTCGAGTCCCGCACCATTAGTTTTCCATATACATTCGATGCCTGGTTTGTATCTAGATACGTCTCAGACTAAAATTGGGCTCACTTACTCGGTTCAAACGGAGATCGCAGGAGTATGGACTGATCTGCCACCAGATCACACAAAATGTGCACCGCTTAACAACTCCCTCCATAGTATCTTTTCGGATATACAAGTTGAATTGAATTCTGTTTTGATTGACAAAACTGACCTCAATCACCACACCTTAGCATACCTGAAAAACCTGCGCTGGACCAGTGAGCACGACAAGCAGACGCGGTTGCAGACAGAAAATTGGCATATCGATGTGCCTGGAGCATTTAATATAGTCTCAACTCTGAACGTAAATCCGGGCGCTCAACATCGTGCAGGGCAGGTGGCCGGTGGGAGAAAAGTCAGTTTGTTTGGTCAGTTGCTTAGTGATGTGCTGAAAATAAACCAACCACTGAATCAGTCGAACCTCACGATCAAACTTATGTTGAACACCAGTGCAATGTGCTTACAAGTTCAACCACCACTGGTGCCAGACCCTAATGCTGAACCCACGCCGTACAGGGTCGTGGTGCACGATTCGTTTCTGGTAGTCACTCGATTCAAATTGAAGCGACGACTTCCACAAACACAACGTTACAGTTATGTCAAGCACAAGCTTTTAACTGTGTTACACCCCAAGGATCTGTCACAACTCGGACCATTTTCGGTCGCTGCTGGCAGAAACTTGCCTTACAAAATGTGGGTTTTCTTCCGGACAGAAAAGGCCCATTTTGGAGATTATCACTCAAACGTTTTGGGCAATCTCACTCCTAATGTGGAAACAGTGGAAGTACGAAAGAATTCCAAGACGTTACCCTACATATATGCGCATTACGTCGATGTTGACCGGAAACTTTACCACAATGCTTACCTGTCAATGATCGATGCTTTCGGTAGTCAATTTCGTGTACCGTACAATCAGTTTGACGCAGGTCATTTTGGAATAGGCTATGATTTGACCGACTCGGAAACGGGACGGGCCAAAGCGTCAAAGGAAGAAGGAACCGTGGAATTGTCAATAAAGTTTCGAGAGGCCCCAAAGGAAAACATAGTCGTTTGTTGCTACCTGCTGTATGACTGTGAGTTCAAAACTGACAAGTACGGCAACTACCAGGGATGATGATACACGTACAACAGCATGCATATATTATCATGAGGTGATGTGGCACAACTACCATCATGGACAACGAGTGGAAATTACAATGTCCAGCTGCTATCATGGTGATAGGATCCACTGGAGCAGGTTTGTTTGCTCGTTTGTTTACCACCACCACCACCACCACAGCTATTTTCAGGAAAAAGTCGTTTGGTAGCGAAGATTTTAGCGAGAAGTGAGGACTGCTTGTCGCAACCGGTGCAAGAAATCGTATACTGTCATTCGAAGTTCACTAACCTGGACGAGATTCGAAATCAGCTGCCAAAAACTACACGCTTCGTTGAAGGGTATCCACACAGTGAGATCGAGGGGGATACGTTGTTCAAATCAGCCTACGACGCCAACAAGACCAGGTGTCTTGTCATCGACGACCTTTACCTAACGGCCATACAATCTGGTGAATCATTGTGTGATCTTTTTACAATTATATCAAGAAATCGCAACATTACTGTATTTGTATTGCTACAGATGCCATTTGCAACCACCGGACGAGCGCAAGTAACGTTTACAACGTTGTTGCGCAACAGCTCGTACTTGATAATCTTTATTGACCAACGTCAAATCAGTAGTGCACGCCAGGTGGCGTTACAGATGTTCCCTGGCGAACAGTCACGTCTGCTTGAACCATTCAAAGCCCACGTTCTGAACAACACTCATGATTATCTATTGGTTGACTTTAAAACACGTATCAAGCCATATCAAGTCAGATTGAACGCCTGTTTACCTGAAGACGAGACCTACTATTTTATTACGCAGTACGTACCAGTTCTAGTATATAGTCACGAATTCGTTGTGGTATTGACATTCGACAATGTCTGCTTTACTTGACAAACACCGACATACAATAGGTTTCCTGTGCACTGCACCACGGTCAGTTCAGAAGCAAGCACTTGCCAACAAACTAGTTTTCACAGAATCATTGCGCCAAGCAATTGTAGAGTGTCTACTAAATTGCCCCATTTGCCAGGACCATCCCAGCGATCCGAATAAAGCAACAATAAAACGTCATTGGTCGCAATTGGCAAGACATATTGCTGCTGCATTGGAGCATGGAGAAAAGGTACTTACCCAAAAACACGAGCCAGACAGCCAAACTGATCCGTGATCGTTTGATGTCCGCAGGCTTGCTAACCTCTGATGATCATGTCATTTTTGATGGCGCGCCTTCGAACCATTTGACAGTCTTTTTGGATTACGTGTTGCAGAGGACACCAGACGCGGCTCGGCCGCTACGTTATTCAGATTTTATTACTTTATGCACAGATAAATTGGGTATTTCCCGTAAATTATTAAATGTACGTCCTGTTATTTGGAAAACATATGGTTTTTAAATAAAATACACAATGTATCACACTCTTGACATAATTGAGTTCGATCCAAAGGCACAGGGTGCCCGTAACAACGTAAAAATGTATCACCGAAAGCTACACAAGTGTACAACAGGATAGACAAGAAGGCGTCAGTGTTTACACTGTAGAAAAAATTCAAAGCACGATCATAGTAGTCTTTGTGGACGCTAGGTCCAAACGAAGAACATAACAAGTACAAAACAGAAGCATGCAGAAATCTGACCAACTGCTTATCTTGTTGGAGAACACCTGAACCTCTCACAAACTCCAACACATCAATGTAAAACGATACACTATCTTCACTGGACAAAAACAGGAAAACGACCAGTATAAACGTAGGTTCGGAGTGACTTGAGTGCCAGCGTTGATTGGCATCCCTTCACAACCACACGCTTCTCACATTGACTAACAGCCGGAAGTAATTCTTGGAGAACAATACGATGCCAAACAACACCACCGTTAACTAATGCATACTGCTTGTCAGTTGGCTTCATGTTGTCTATTTCAGTCAACCAATTGACTGCCACATTTTGCAGTGGACTGACATGCCCGTTCATGAACATTGACGGTTGACAGTCAGGCAGAGTTACCGGTTGTTTAACAGCCAATATTTGGACACGTAAGTTCCATGGAGGTAGGTATGTATGTGGAAGCACAGAGTGCACATAGTTGTCACCTGTCAGTGTACATGCTCGCACACATGACCGTTGTTCCAGGTTACCAGACCCCAAGGTCAATGCCAGCAGGCAGTTTTCGTTGAGTTCAATCTCGACACCAGCTGCCTGCAGAGCACTAACCGTCCGGATACGCACACACCAGCCACAGCAAGTATTGCGACATTCGTTGGTGATCGAGAATCGGAAGCCGAGGTGACCGTTTTCAAACAAATTGCTGGCACCAAAGAGACGAAACATGCCGGGCAAACGTTGATGTGTGGCTGTGGTGAGTAGTATACGTTTGGGTTTGACCCCTATGTTTAACGTGTGGTTCGAAAACAGTTTTGAGCAGAATTGGGAGGGAACGGCGAGCGTTGTGAGCTGCGGTACGCAGCTCACTACGTTCGCTGCAGCCCCCCGCCTCAGTGTGATTACAATGTAACCAATTCAATTAGATTTATCTGATGGTCATGAGCCGTGCCAATGATTTGTAAGTAACAACGATGCGCAACAAAAACTATCAATACAAGTGTACAACAATAACTATTACTAGCAAAACACGCCTGTGAAAACCTTGTTTTTGATATCGATATGTAAAACACACAGGTGCAATGCAACAATATGGAACATCACTGAGATCAGAATGGGTTCACACGTGGACAATGGGATCACACGTGGGATGGTCCAGGTTCAATGTATAAAGCACTGCTTGCCCCTTCCAGTTGAGGATTTAGTTCGTGCATCGGTATGTCCTCAGCATTACCATGTCTAAAGTGACCATGACGTTTATACCACGCGAATAGAGCACACCCGAACGGGAGTCCGGACGTGAAGAGAAATCCGACGGCCAAGAAGAAGTAGCGCAGGGCGATGACAAGACTTGTTGTGTTGTCAATATCCTCTCGAATGACGACGAGCGTGGGCTGGAAAAATGGTAATGAATCATCAACAGACTCATGATAATTTTGAATCAAACATGTTAGAAACGTTGCAAACTCACTTTCTTACTGGTCAATGTCTTGACTGTGGGTGTGAGCGGAAGCGAAGCACCGTCCTGCAATCGCAGTAAAAAATCAAGCTGACCAACACGACTCTGATTTCGTGTGTGAAAAGGAAAAGAGAAAATCATCATGCGCCATGTTGTACTCGGCAACGTGTAACATTTCACAAATTAGTACCCGCATCCGAAATATGACTCTTTCATCCGTTGATTTTGTTCATAAAGAGAAAACAATATTCCCTTATTGCTCACCGGTTGTTTGCACTGCAGAGTGCATGGCTCACTTTCATGGGCCAAGCCGCCACATTGAGACCGTGATCGAGTTCGGCTTCCCATTTCAGCAACACAGTGTGGACTGGTTGGGTCTCGGCACAATGACCAATCGCTCCACGGGGAAGTGGTGCACACCTGGGAACAAAATCTGTGTTATGATCAAAGCTCCTTGCGAGATCAGGTGAGTCCGGTTTTGGACCAGAAGGGCAAAATGAGTGCAAGGTGGAAATTATGGGCTGAGAATTTGAAGAATCGAAAAATTTATGATCAGTACCTCAATATCCTTTGCTGGTCGACCCTGATCGGAGAGCGTTGATGGTGGCACAACCTTGGGAGTTCCATTTTGGGTCTGAATGAGAAATGAAAACGTGTTGACATTGTTTGACAGTTAGCCTACGGCATCCCTTGAAGTGTAAGCGTACATTTGGTGGGGTCCTATTGTCCGATATTGTTGTAAGTGTTGTTGTCACTGTTGACGTTGTCGTGGATCGCATTGTTTTCGTGGTGGACGGGATTCTTGTGTTTGATGTTGTTCTGGACGGTGTTGTTGTTGTGGACGGGGTTGTTGTGGGTGTTGTTGTGGACGGTGTTGTTGTGGGTGTTGTTGTGGATGTTGTCGTGGGTGTTGTTGTGGTTGTTGTTGTGGTGGTCGGAGTTGTTGATGTTGTTGTTGTTGTTGTCGTTGTTGTTGTGGGTGTTGTTGTGGACGGTGTTGTTGTGGGTGTTGTTGTGGGTGTTGTTGTGGATGCTGTCGTGGGTGTTGTTGTGGTTGTTGTTGTGGTGGTCGTTGTTGGTGTTGTTGTTGTTGTAGTAGATGGTGTTGTTGTGGGGGTGAGGGACTGAGGAGCAAGAGACTGAGGGGATGCCGTAGGCTGCAAAACGATGATAGGCAGCTCAACCTCTTTATGCAGACATAAACAAGCTATTTGTGCGGAGAATCTTTTCAGAAAGAAGCATGACCGGTTTGTGAACGTGTGTTCGACAAACACAACATTACAAAGAGGCACGACTGTACGAACGTAATTTGTAGTTGCAGTTTTACAAACGTTTCTGCACGTGACTGTGCACTTTAACGAAAGTGTACGGTTTCAAAAAAATCAGTATTTTAAAAAGCATTCGTACCTTTACACACGCCGATATCGACTGACAATTTGATACGATCTGGCCATCCGTGCAGAAGCAGGCGCACACGGCTTGATCGGATACGAGAAGCTGAATTTCACCCACGCGAGCAGGTGCGGATGAGCACGGGTAAATGTCAGCGTCGCCGACATAGAGTTTCTTCGTGTCATTGTGATGTTTCAATATGTTTGGTACGTCCTTTGACGAGAGAGAACCGGTACATGCGCCCACATCACCTTGTGGTATGCAGGCAGAGTGTGCCAACGCGATGGTGATGGAAATTATGACGAAAACAAACATGATAACAAGCTAAAATGTGTTCCAGAGCTTGATATAATGAAAAGAACTGCGCAAAGATTAATATGATCAACAGAGAAACACAATGACGCGATAAAAACAGATGATCAAATGTTTTGGCTACGGCTGCAGTAGGAGGGGGCTAGGCAGGACAAGGAGTGTTCAAGTTTGTGATGTCTGCCAGCGTGTTGTGCGCAGCTGAAACGTGAAGGGCGCGCATGTACCCTAGTATTGCACACTGGAATAATAATTTAGGCTGCACAAACCCAGCAAGCCCACGTGCGTTGTGCGTGGTGAGTTTGCAGGGCAGAACGGAAGCGTCTCTGCAAAACAGCCATGGCTGAGTGTACAGAGGGCTTGGTTTTTTTTGAAAAAAAAAGTACACAACATTACATACCCCATGACCAGTTGGATGCCTCGTCCAAATACAGTGCCGCTGTTGCAGCTGCAAGTTTGACACTTACACTTGGAAATAACGCAAGGGCATGTGTTGTCTGTGCATACCTTGCTCTTCGTCCACAACATTGCACGGCACATGTTGTTCAGTCGTGCTGGTGTTCTCTCCGGCCATGTCGACATTGGGTGCACTGAACATGTCGTGATCGAAGCACGCAGCATCTGGAATATTAAACAAAATTCAGCGCACCGAGTGGGACTAGGTGTTTGTTACCAAACTGATTATGGGCAATAGAAATGCGATATGTAGCACATGTTATAATGCGGGTACCTGCAGGTTGGGTGTTGACCGTTGCACTCGTGGCACCACCTTCAAGAGGCGTGTATGCACGTGACGTGGAGACGTTCGAAGCGCTCAACATGGCGTTGTGATCGAAACACGGGTCTGCAATGCACCGCATCAAAATTTGGGATTGTTGTTGCTTCTATCAAGCTATAAAATATAGTGTTGCAATATAGGTGCAGATTATGCAGGGGATATTGTGATGTTCCCGGAACCTACAATACGATGCCCAAAGCAAAATAGAAACTGATAATATAAATAACGAAGATAAATACGAAAGTACCCGGCGTATCGTTGATCAGCCATTGTTCCACCGCATCGACTGATGACGCAGGGCAGTTGCCTGAACAAAATTATTGAAACTCATTTTTATTTAGTGCATGTTTGACTTTCGCAAAACTAGTTTCTATACACTGCTTGTTTACAATTGCGCAGCCAAATACTGTAGAAAATATGAGCATGCGCGGGAACACTGCACTTTTTGCGATGCCAAATTTCGTGGCAGTAGTGTGTATCTGACGAGATTTAGAGTGAGAATCCAGCCATTTGGGGTTCCTTTTCCTTGTTCTCTGGTGCCCCCCTCCGTCCTATTTAGCACAAAGGGCCCACAAGGCCCCTTAGAATTTTAACACTTACTAAATACAAAAGTTTCTAATACCATTGGGCGTGAGGTACTGGGATAGATCGGCCATCAGGTCAGATTCATCGATCATGTACTTGTTCGTCATCGTTGTGACCGGGTCAAGCGAACGGGATGGTGTTTTCAACGTGCTGGATGTGGACGCGAAAGTCTCTTGAATGACTTCCTTTGGAATGAGTCGGTCCATCAGTGACTCCATCAGTCGCAGAGCTGGAAGTTACAGTACTGATTGTAATTCAGTGTATGTGCAGATGACAGGCTTATGCTTGAAACATAGAGTGCATTCGTTTCACATAACGCCGGCATGTTGCCAACGTGCAAGCACATCGTCACATCGTGATAATGTAGAACAGGCCATAAAACGCTACAAGCAAATATCCGGCCACACACCTGAGTTTTTAGCGACGGTCTTTGATTTCAACAGCGTGGACAACAGTGTCTGCAGCGTGCGCTTGTCGAGTTTGCGAAACTCTCCAAATTTGACATGTTCCAGCTGCCATAAAGTAATGAAGAAGGTGCAAACTGACCCAAAGTGACAGTTTTGTAATACACGATGTAATTGTACACATTGATTGGCGCAATTAACCCAGAATTTTTGTCACAAAAACTCATAAGGTTACATGAGTACCCAAAACGAACCGCCAACACCATTCCGTTGATGTCATGCACAATGACAGTCGTCTCAATACGTTCTTTGTTCACGGCCGGTGTGTTCACAGCACCCAAAAGCAGTCGAATCCAATTCAGTGAAAGGGAAAGTGAATCCTTCAGCACAACGTTTTCGACTTTCGTCAGGCACAGCTGCATTTCTCCCTTCATGAAATCGGTGTTTGTCATCGAGGGCGGACATGTGGACACTTTGGCGCACTCCGATCCAAGTTTTGACAGGCTGTATCTGGTCTGAAAGGTGTGGAGAGGAGTGAAAGATACTAAAAAGGCACCTTGTTATCAAATTAATGCCTATATTCAACCATGAAATGTAGATCTTTTACATATGAAATGAGTTACAGTCATCCCTCCATGTAGTGAATGGATCGGAACCAGTATTTTTGTTCCCTATGTAGAATATTCGTTACGCCGAGCAGTAAGCGGGGGTCAACGGTAGCTTGAACAGCAAAAGTTCGTTTACTGTATGGAGAATTCACTAGGCTCGCTATAAATAGAGACCCCTGTACTTACATTGCTGGTGTTCTTCAATTCGTTTTTTGTCTCCTGTTCGATGCGCAGAATCAGTGTGTCGCCGTCCTTTATGGTTTTGAACAAATCCGGTTTTGCACGTCTAGGGGGCGGAATACGATTCTTCGCGGCCAGCCAGCGTTTCATCTGCATACCATAGCGTCTGTTCACCGCAGCATTGTGACGGCCCATGGCGGGTTACGGTAAGTACACGGGAAGTTTAACCAGTCAGGGGTACGGGGTATACCCTTGTACCTCATTAGTAATTCTGGAATAAAATGTTGCATTTTGTATGTTATATCACGCACTTTTTGTAGACTTTCGCTTGTCAGCTGACGTTCAGCTCATGAGATGTTACATATACCGAGGGCGCATGCACACAGTTTGTGTCCTGTTGCTTCAAGTATTGTCATATTGGTTAGCACCATTTCCTTGTGCATTCAGGCTGCATGTGTCGTGTATTGGCAACACCAACGCCTCTTCGATTGCGTGACTTCATTAGTAATTCACTTCAGAAATTGTGACTATTACATATACTTCACAATGTAAATCTTGGAGATTTTAGGTGTGCCACCTGGACTTTGTCTCGCGAGATTCATCAATTTCACATATGGTAAGTTGCAGCGTGGTAGTTTGGGATGTTCGGTTCCTGCGGACACAGACCGCTGCAGTACCCACGAAGCCACCCAAAGAGGGGTGTCGTAAAAACCCAAGCCGTTTTTCTGGGGCACGCTTATCAAGAAAGCAATTAGTCAATCAACTGTTGTTACCATCGAGCGTGCATGGTATGGGGCAGGAAGATGTGCATTGCTAAACATTGTGGAACATGAACGGTGACCTCAGTGGAGCTCATTTAATTTGCAACATGGGAAACCAGATGGTCTCCTCGCGCTGCAAAGTATTTGTAACAAATACCGTACTCTCCTGCGTTATTCCTGCACTTTCTGAAAATGTAACATTTTCACATACTTGGCTGTGTATTTTTGCTACCTATTTGCGCACAATAAAATTAACATATAGAATTGGTAGTATTTGTGCAATTGATGTGTGTAAACATACCGAAAATCACAAACAAATTTGTGCACCTTTATGAGCTGAAGTGGTAGTATAAAAGCAGGCGCCTGCATCTCACTCCTCATTCATGGTTTATTTGTCTTTTCGATATTTTACTGTCGTGTGCGATGGATTCCCTTCTCAGTCCAGATCCTTCCGCCAAGCAGGCCACTCCCGCTAAGGTTAGAAAATTTTCTCATGAGCATGATTTTTGTGACTTTATTACTCAAATTGCCCAAGCAGACTCTGTACACGAAGGTACTAAGTTATCTGAGTTATTGGATGCCCTTGTAAAAAACCAGGCGTTTTGGTCAAAACATGTCAGAGCTCATCAGGTTTTGGTAGAAAGTCTTTGCTCGCTAATTGAAAGTTTGCCACGTACTTCCCCGCATAAGCCCTTCCTAAGTACCTTACTATCAGTCAAAGATCCAGCGCCCCTGCAGGCGGTGTGTAAATTGTTCAAGCCAGTTCATGCGTCGTTAAAAAGTTCTCAGACATATTTGGTGCCCGGTTGGCACTGTGCAATCTTAGAAGGTTCAGGTCAGCTGAAAGATAGTGCTAACAAACCACACATTTGTCTGAGTTTGCAAGAATGCCATTTTGCGCGAGTCAATGTTTGTAATGAGGCTGAGAAGCGGTTCGTTTATTTTAATCGATCTGATGGTAATATATGCACACATCTTTGCTCTGGTTGCTACTCTATGGTCAAAAGTTTAATGGATTTCAACTGTAAGTATGGATCACTAAAGTTGGATAGCTCTTTTAATAACCAAGGGCTTTATACCTTGCATTTAATAGAAAAACCACTTGGCTGATGTTTCTAAATTTTTGTGCTGCGAATGCATAGCGAACCGAGCTTTTGTCCCACATGAACAAGGCTCTATACCTAATCACCTTTACATTTTCGCACCTTTATTTCGTGTGGTGAATTTTCACATGCTATGTAGTGAGCATTACAAAAACCTTCCTGCCATGGCAGCAAGTACCCATTGTGACACATGCGGGCTGACGCTCTCTGACATAAAGAAAGATGAGTCGACTTGATCTGGTCAAAGAGTTGGAATCGGTCACCCATTCCTTCATTCGTCATATTGCTACTGACCAAGAGATTGTTAAATTCGTTCCGCTAATCAGAAAAGCTTTGGTTCCTTAATCCGATTTCAAAGCCTCACAACGTGCAGTACTGGCTGCTGATATATTCGACGGTGATTGTGTGAAATGTAAGCAACAATAAGTTTTTGTACAGTGCCAATATCACAAGTGCACTTCATTTCGTTTTATAGTATCCGACTCAATTGTATCCACGGACAGTTTGGTCATGCTGAACATCATTCAAACTCAAGGTGAAGTGAAACTGATTCCCATGCTTTCCTGTTGTTGTGGGTTTTCAGTCACGCACTCCTTCTAGGTGTGATCCGTTTCTCTTGATCTGAAAGTGGCGACAAGATTTCTGTCGAGTATCGCGATGTCGGCGATGGCCAAGTGTTGTACTATGATTCACATGTGCGCACTGCTGGTCCGACGGTTTCATACCGCAAGAGACAAAGCGCATTGGCGTTTTTTTAACTCAAGTGCGTTTGTTGTTGTTATTTAGCTGAGCAATCAGCCAACTTGACGCACTGGACTTGACTTCAGAGCCAGCCCAGCGCGCCATTGCTGCCGTTGACCGTGTGCGAGCACAGGTGATGAAAGAAATCGGTGCAGCCACGGATTCACGCGGCAAATTCGTACAGTTGTTTCGCTCGACAGTTGTCGACTTGGTTCAGATCGTTCTGCCGCATGAAACGCCAAGTGCTGACCCAACTGGCTACGGTGAACTGGTGTCTCGAGTTAAGGATCTCATCAAACAGATCCGTGCTCACTCGATAAAATAAATGTGTGTGTGTGTGTGTCGGACTTTAGAACTCATCCGGTCAGGCAAATTGCTTTCAAATGTTTCAGAAACACCTCTGCGGGTACTGCCGATTGAGGGCACGGGACAAAGCCACCATTTTTAATCATCATAAACGTCACCATTCGCAATATGATTTCTTGGACGTGCAATCTGATGCAACCACTTGCCCACTATGTCACAGGTAAAAGCAGATTTTGCTTTTTTCAACTCTTGTGGTGATGAACCAGGCATTTATCATAACCAACCTTCGGTTCGGTCAGGTCTTGCTATTGTCCTGACTTTGCGCATTCAATGTGCCACTAGTGAACTCAGGGTTGGAAAAAATTTTTAAACAAGTTTTAAAAAAAATTAAATTTTTTAAAAAGTCACAGATTCTTGGAAATTTTACCAAATTTGTCTAAAAAACGCCCAAAAACGCGAAAAAATGCTATACTGTGTCCCATGTATCACGGGAAGGTATAATAGCATCATTCGGGATATCTTAGGTACCAAATACATGTCCCAAAGGAGATTTTGTGAAGAAAATTTTTCGACCCTTGAGAAAAAAATGACAAAAATAACCCCCAAAAAAGACCATCTTGGACATTTTATAACATATTGTTTCCCCGTAAAAATTAAAAAAATTTTTTCAAAAACCGTTTTTAAATTTTTAGAAAATTTTTTTTGCCCAACCCTGAGTGAAGTCACCGGCGTGAAAGTTGTTCGGGTTTGGGAACGACTTTTACGCTGGTTAAAATTAGCACCATCTCTTAGATGAAAAAGTCAGTACCGGACCGGACCGATCACCAAGCTCATGTTTGATATTTATTAGGCGTGATCTTGCAGAAAATTTTTCTCGTCGAAAAACATACAACCACACATCATATTGTGCTATAAAAACAAGGCACGTCAGGACGCACTTAAGTATATTTGTCTCAAATGCACTAAAAGATTCACGCGTGCTGACAATCTTAAGCGTCATTATGACGCACAGCACAACCACGTCCGACAGCCAGATCCTCCAGTTAAGGTAGATACACAAGTGGAGCAAGAATGCCTCGAAAATCGGCTAGATATCAGTAAACTGTATCGCTTTGAGCACAAAGAGTTCATAGATGCACCCAACTTTAGAAGCTATGAAAAACGTCAAGTTATAAAATTGACTGATTTGGGTGTGATGCTGGCCGCCCGAGGGTTGTTGCTCAATGTCCTACAAAGCATTATTGATCACTTCATTGCCACATACGTTACCCCAACTACAAGTGGCAGCGACAGTCTCGATTATCCAATAAACGGAAGTCTAGATTACGCGCATCAATTAAACATAGCTTCCTTACTAGATAAACTAGGAGCCGTAGCGCAGTCACAGAGCAGCGTTTTTGATGGCCGGGAAAGCGGTCTTTCCTTGTCAGTTTTTGTGAAAAAGGCAGGCAATACCCACTTTGCGGGCAATCCCATGTCGGCAGTTGTGCGGGAACATAAACGTTTGCTTGATCCTGCTAAATGGCAAGCCCTTATGCCTGATTACAACAATTGCCTGATTCATGCCGTAGTACTACGATGCACAACCGTTAACTGGTTGGCCCATGTGGGAGAAAAACTTACTTATGATCAAAAAAAGCACATCATACGGTTGCATACACTGGCCGCTGGTTGCTTTGATCATACTTTCTTTCCAACCATAGCGCACTACATCGATGTCAATTTTAAGCGCCGCTTATTCATTTTTGAACCAGGAGAACAGGGATTTTTAAATCTTTGTACTATGGCGCTGGAGGAATCTTACCAGTTTACATTTTTATCAGAAACCATCATGCATATTTGGTAAGAACCAGCTTGAAAACCTTTGTGGGAAGTAAAAACGTGTGCACAGCATGTGGTTGGCTTAAAAATAGGGGTACCCGTAGGTGCTATACTCAGAACTGTAGCAGGAATCGTGTTGTTTGTAAACTGTGTCGTACCCATCATTGCTTGTGGCAATCAGCTAATGAGGAACCCACGCACATATACTGTAACAAGTGTGACATAAGCTTTAACAAACTTTCGTGTTTTGCGCGCCATAAGGAGCACACCTGTGACCAGCGTAAACGATGCACAAAATGTAGTAAATTTCTCACCCCAAACCAGCTAAGTGCACATAATTGCGGGGAAGTCAAGTGCCGTTTTTGTTGGGTCACGTATAATTTTCTAACCGCTGAAGGGAAAAAGCATGTTTGTATGATGACACCATCTAGGAAAAGCAGAAGTGTAAGGCGACGCTTTTCATATTTGGACTTTGAGACAATCTTACGACCTTCCGACAATGCTTTATTACCTGTGGTGGCAGCCATAAAAATGACATGTCACAAGTGCATGTTTGTTTATGATGACCCGGTGATGTGTTGTTCGTCTAGATACCATGTGTACACAGGGTACAGGTGTGTGGAGGAGCTGATGGACTTTTTGCTTCACACTCCACTTAATTCTAAGATGGTTGTTATCACCCATAACTTATCCGGCTTTGACGGATGGATTATAGCTGAATACCTAATCCGCCGCGGCATAAATGCCAGATATGTAATGCGCGGACTAAAATTATACGAGATGCGCATATCAAGCATTATTTTCCGTGACAGCTTGCTTATGCTTCAGTGTGGGCTGGCCAACGCTGCACGCACGTTTGGGGGGAAGGTCAGCAAATCATGGTTTCCCCATGCGCTTGCGACAACAAAGAACTTCCACACTGTTTATCCTCGTATCCCCCCGCTGAGCATTTTTTGCCATATGTAAAGTCAGATGAAATGGATGATTTTAGAACTTGGCACTTGAAACGTGAAGCTTCCGGCCACAAATACAGCCTTGCAGGTGAATCGGCACGCTATTGTGTCCAAGACACTGCAACTTTACATTTCGTGTGCAGTGAGTTTATGAAGATTGTTAAGGATTTAGCTGGCGTGCAGCCGTTTGACTACACAACCATAGCCAGCTTAAGCATGGGGATCTTTAAAAAGCTGTTCATGCCCGAAAACACCCTGTGTGTCATTAACGACACGACACAATCACTTCAAGATGAGTTGGGACAGCAGTCAGCGGAGGCAAAAAAGTTCTTCAGTTTTCTCAATGACATGGGTTTTGACTACAATTTTGCCGGGCAAGGAGGGGAAAGACGAATTGGGGGAAAGTTAGTTGATGCGTACTCACCATCCACAGACAGCGTAATTCAATACGCAGGATGCTACATACATGGGTGTAACCGGTGGGTCTTTTTGCTGGATGTATAAATGCTCAACATGGGTACATTCTGAGTTGCTGTTGCTTCCCTGTTCATCGTGACCGCCCGCATACACTTAAAACACACTCAAGCGTAGAATCAATTTATCAAAAAACACTGCAAGATGCTTTTGAGCTATCAAAATGCACTCGTTCGACTTCCCTTATTTGGGGTTGTGATGTGGCAAAGTGGGATCACAGATCGCCCCAACTTAAAAGGTGGTATGACGATAAAAAATGTGTTAGCATCTAATACAGCCTGACATTAGAAGTAGACAGTGTCTACATGGGTATGTGAAAGCTTCAAATTTATTAGGCATTTGACCACTGTAATCTTCCCTTTTAGAGGCCGCACTGAGGTTTTTGCACTCTCAGCTAAGGTTAACGACAAAGAGTTCCATGACGGGTGGCGAATTGTTGCATATGACGTCATGAGCATGTAAAGGCCTTTCCCACTTCCTTTCACGCACATTGCGCACATGTTTTTGTGTGAATACAGGTATCCATTCGTTATGTTTTCAAAACCGTTGGGCTGCGGAGTTCCAACAACGTACCACCGATTGGCTCCAAATGAGCTGATTGACCTTATTCGTGTCAAAAAGTACATCGGATTTGCAATGTGCACAGTCTATGTCCCCCCAGGGCTGCCGTGCGGGCCCCTTCCTGTTCATGTTCCAGGCTTAGGTCTGATGTTTCCGTGCTGTGCTCAGTGCGCCCTGGACCGCACTCAAGCAGCAGAATGCACCCACAGTAAATCACAAAGGTGGGATAATTTTATGTTCTGTAAATCAGTGTCTCACAAGTATGTGACTTACAGGGCCCTTCGTAACGTGTTTTCTACTGTAGAAATCGATTTTGCTTTGCAGCGGTGCCAATGTGAGCTCTTAGAAGTTGACCAGGTACTTAGTCTGTTGGACAACACCATTATCTTGTGTGACTTTTTTATTCCAAGTCATGTCAAAAGCACAAAAATAAGTCCGATCACTTATGTTTGCTCGGTTTCAGGCCGTTCTCTTCATGGAAAGCAGTACTTCTATTTTCGCAGAATATTTCAAATTTTTTGGAAAACTCAAATCAGCAAATGAAATACCCAAACATACAGACTTGATCAGTTTTACGGATGAGTTGCGCGATAAATTTGGCATTGACTTGAGTCCGGAGGAAATCCGAGACAATCCATCGCTAAGATTTCTGGCGAAATTGCTGAGATCCTGCGAGCCCAACAGGTATCTACTAGTGCTTGCAGAACCGGAATCGTCAACCGAGCCAAATCAATCAAAGCCAATGTTCAGAAATGCTCGTTTCGTGCGTGTTTCGGGATTCGGGAATGGAATGTTCGTTCGTTCACTCGCTCGTCAATCAGCCGACTCGCTCGTTCACAATATAGTTTTTATAATAACAAAAAGGAAATAACCAAAACAATAGGAAGCGCAATCGCGCACACGGGGCACACACGAAATCCGATAACAAACACAAACGCAACCGGCCGAGATTCAGAGATTCTTACTTCAACAGAATTACAGTAACCCGTTCTCTTACATTGGAAAAGTCAGACGGGTGAAGAGAGATTTGGAATGGTTAAGGATGATACACAAACAGGGGTCACCAGAAAGGGAATAATAATGCTAAGCAAAAGGTAAACAAGGCACAAATGGTAACAATAACAACAGCTTTACGAGAAATACACCCTAACCTAACCTAAAACCCCACTAAACAGTACTAAACTAAAGGAATAACCACAATCACGGGACTACATCCCCCCTTGCACAGCTTCGTTGTACCACAACGACGGTTCACAATGCGGCAATTGATTGATCTGAACACCATGAGACAAGGTAAGAGGGGCGGATTTACAACTCAGTCAGGCCGGCGCAAGGCAGGCAACAAAACCGAATAGACGCTCTCCTCTATAGCCGTATGCAACATAGTGACAGATGATCGTCCATTGAAGATGTAGAACAGAAAGCAGAGAGAGTTGAAGAGTATTGAAACATCATCAGGGGCAGACAAGTCGAAGGCACCACCAAAGAGCAGGACCCTCAGGACAGTTGTAGCGGCCACACAGATGATCAGAAGGATGTTACTTTCGTTACCGTTACTTTACTTTACTTTTACAGGTCGATCCATTGCCAGGCATGTCGATGCAGCCAACTGACCATGCATGGGGGACGATCTCGGAAGTGCGTTAAAAATGGCAAATAAACGAAGAGGTACGTATAATCACGACGACATCTCGCCGGCTCATAGGAATAGGCGTATTATGGGCCACATCCATAAGCCGCTGCTGGGGAACTGTTGATACGTACTTTCGTTGAGCACATAGTTCAGACGACAATCTGATGAAGTCATGAACGTGCTCGCCATTGCAGCATACATACGCACGCATCGATCACGTTCCCACCATACTAATCAGTAAAATATAATAATCGGCCATCTTCCGTAGAAACATCAAAATAAACGGCAACAGTAACGGTTAACGGTAGAAAGTAACGAAACGGCAAATGACGAATAAAATGCGATTACAACTGTACGCGTCCTGATCCGCTGCTCGATGCCTTAGTCTGCGATCCCGAATCAGAACTCTTCGTGCGCGAGCTACTGCTTGAGCCCGAGCCTTTCTGCGAAAACGTACGCGTGCTGCTCCCGGAGGCAGACGCTTGATCGGTGTGAGTCACACTAGCCGTCGGCTGTGGTTGCGTATGACGCGAACCACTCGGGCCCGGCTATTGACGTTGCTGCTCTGCTGTTACTGATATTGCGAATAATAGGTGCGACTGGCCGCCCCGGTTCGACGCGATCGACGTGACCGTTTCGGTTGTTACTGTGACGAGCGCGACTCAGATCGATCTCGATTTCAAAGCGCGGCTGCGCTCCTGTCTTCCTCCTCCTCCTCACCAATTTGGGGCCGACTCGGCACCCGACGTGGCGGAGCCTCGTGTTGCTCGACAACGGTACCGGCACGTGTCGTCCAATCATCGGTCCGGGGACAGTTCCTCGCGCTGCGACTTTTCCTTGCCTGTGTCAGTTCCTCGCGTGGGAAAGTTCCTCACGTGAAGCCAGATTCTCCTCGCGCTGCGACTTTTCCTCGCGTGTGCTACCGTATCTGGACAGATTGACCCCAGGATACTTCCTCGCGTGCGTGAGCGGTGACCAAGGGCAACCAACCCATCAGTATTTCGATTAATGGATTGTTGCGTATGTATATGCGTGCATCGAACGTGCCATCCGCACTGATTTGATTGGCAATTCGGAAATATTCGAGCTGCTTGCGGGACGACAGCACCTGCAATGAAAACGCAGTATAGGTACATACCCTTATTATCAAACTCAAAACCTTCGTAATAACTCACTATCATTGGCGGTTTTGAAGCATCAGTTTCGAAATAGATGACCAGCAGCTCACGTTCTGGGATACCAGCCAAACTCGCCAGATAGTTGCGTCGATCCGGTGTGCAGTACTCCTTCGCGATCTAAAATGCCATGTGAAACATCAACCAGGCAATTAGCGCGTGTTTGACAAGCTGTGTGATGTTTCACTGCTCTAAACTTCTAAAACACCGTAAAGTGTACCAACTTACACACAGTGACTCTGGGAGACGTCTGTCGTGGGCAAACTCGTGGATGCGCTGCAGTCCAGTTGACGCGTTTCTCGACAGCGTTCTCCTAACGTTGTAATCGGGCAACTGGTCCACAATCTGCCTGATTTTCGATGGTTGACCTGCGTACTGATTTCGGACTTGGTCGGTCATGTTGTCCCAGGCCTTTAGTGGCGCCTGACCATTTGTTTGTAGTTCTTTGCATTTTTGCCTGAAACATCAGCGCGAGTTAGTTGCTCACATGTAAATTGATCTGATGAGACCCAATAAAGACAAGACTGTGGAGAAAGACTTGGGGACTCGAACCTGTACTTCTGTCTGCTCACAACCGCAACCTCAGATTTTCAGATGCGCAAACAAAGCAAAAGCACAGCACTGCGTTGCAAACAACACTGGCTGACAAGGCACACAATGTTTCGTTTTCGTTTCGTTTTATTTTTCATGGTTATAACCACAAGGCATATGCGCAACATCAATATAATCATTGATAAAATGGATCGCATAACCTTATACTAGCAATAAAACGTTTGTGATTATCGCAGTTCAGTCTCACAGTTTGCGATTTGAATGGTCAGGTGTCCAGAAACGGATTGTCATACGAAACGTATGTACAAAAAGACACAGCAAAATGTCCAGTAATACTGACAACAGTGTCCAGTAAAAGAAAGAGTAATAATAACATTGTTATTTAGCTAGCAATTATTCAACACAAAGCAGGTTGGTTGGTGGGCAAAGCGCGTAGCTAGCCTGGAACTGAGAAAATGAAAGCACTTGTTTTGTCAATGAAACATCGTGAATTATACATACCTGATCCGATGGGACATGGGATATGGGCCTGAACGTGTGCATGTCACGGTAAAACAAAACGATCATGTCCTGAAAAAGGGAATGGTGTTATGACAAGAAAGACACACGTTACAGTTCATCGGATCACACGTCGATTGATGGAATCATTGGAACTTTAAAAATTCCTACTTTATCGTTTACAAAGTCGAACATCTGTTTTGAAGCCACAGCTCGTTTGAATTTGGAATAACACAAATCTATAACTGTTTGTGGCAAGTTGTTGAAGGCAAGCGCGGTTGAATTCATCGCACTGGCTTGATATCGGGTTGTGTTCGGTTTTGCCAACTTGATTGTTTTTGAATGGGCAATTCTTGAACTCGTTCGCACATCGCAGTCGCTCAATAAGGTGAACAGGTCGGGAAGTGAGAATCGCAGCCCATACACATATTGGTATAATGTACACAGCCTAACTGTGAACACTTGTTGGTAGAATGGAACCCATCCAATTTGCTGAAGGTTGTTTCGTGTTCCCATTTGTTTAGTATCGCTCTACATGAAAATTTTTGGGTTCGTTCCAAGAGTGTTTGATCACATTTCCGTATTGGATAGCTTGAGCCACATCCGTATAACATAACAGAGCGAAGCAGAGCAACGTACAAGCATTTCAAACTTTTCACTGGCACACTGCCACGGAATTCGCTTGTCAGGTAACCAATCGTCTTTTTGACTTTTGCACAAACCTTGCTACATTGCAGATTATAATTTAGCTGTTCATCTAAAAGTACTCCTAGGTACTTGTATGAAGTTACGCAGTCGATTACAGAACCGTTGATTGTAACTTTAGGAATTTGTTTCAATGTTGACCTAGCTCGACGGAACGTCATAATTTTCGTCTTAGTCCCATTTACTTTCAGCAGTTTACTGGCAAAGAAGGTAGAAATTTTGTCTATGTCTTGCTGTAGTTGCCCAGCTGATTCACTTGATTTAACTGGGTGTATGATAACCAAATCATCAGCAAATTTGATTAATCGGGTAGTTTCACTTAGCTCGGAAATCGGTATGCTATTTATGTATGCAATAAATAGTAGCGGACCTAATACGCTGCCTTGTGGCACACCGCTGATGACTTCAGTGAAATCTGAGAGACTAGTTCCTACACGTACGCACTGCCAGCGATCAGATAGATAGTTCTTAAGCAGTGCAGTCAGATGCTCCGGTAGCCCATATTCAGTCGCCAGGCAGCGAATGAGTGACCTGAAGGGCACTAAATCAAATGCTTTAGAGAGGTCAACAAACGTTGCCCAGACATTTGTGTATCTGTCGAGCATGGAATTTACTATTGCATCAAAGTGTCATAAAGCATCCGCACATCCTCGCTTTTTTCGAAAACCAAATTGATAGTTGGAAAGCTTGGGCTCGATATAGGGCATCAGTAAATTGTATATGTGACGCTCGAAGCACTTTTCAGTAATGCACAGAAGGCTTATGGGCCGATATTGTGAGAAACTTGTTGGTCGCTGAACTTTTGGTATTGGTACTGTGATAGATTGTTTGTATGTTTTGGGAAAAACGCCCTCCCTTTGACATCTCCGATATAACAATGTTAACGCCGGAGCAAGTGCCGGTGCACAGGCTTTCAGCACGATGGGATTAAGATCATCTATGCCTGCGGATTTTCCGTCTTTCAGTTTGATTAGGAAATTATAAACAAAAGGAATATCACATAGATCGGATTCAGGGCAATGGAAGGCAGATTCACGATCTGGTGTTGGCACTTGTATATCAGTTTTGTTCCACACGCTGCTAAAATGCTCGGCAACCCATGAACAACTCATGGGTATAACCCATGGGTATAACCCATGAACACCGGCACGAAGCAGAATTCCCAACTGTCATGATCTGACATCAACAAAACACCTTTCCATTTCTCAACGTTGTCGCGGTATTGCCATACCTCTGCATTCACTGCTGCATATTTGTGATACCGACTGAGTCGCAGAATGCGATGTTTCATGACCGCGTTTATAATTTTGTCTGTCCACCACTCATGGAATTCATCATGTTGTGTTGGTTTTGTGCTGGGTGGTTTTATGGACCTTGTGGTATTTGGTGGTCTGCCAACAGACTTTGGTTCCATGGACCTGGCTGGCCTACCAACGAGCACGTTGCTGGTAGCACTGGTTTTATTATGTGGAGAGCGTTTTTTCCTGGTGACAATTATCCAGCCTTGTTCATGTTCCGGCTCAGCATTCACAGGCACGCGATAATTCGGTACAGTATTATTGGCATTCACAGATGCACGATAATTCGGTGCAGTGTCATTGGCATTCACAAATGCACGATAGTTCGATACAGTTTCATTGGCATTCACAGATGCACGATAATTCGACACAGTATTATTGGCATTCACAGATGCACCACAATTCGGTACAGTATCATTGGCATTCACAGATGTACGATGCTTCGATACAGTTTCATTGGCATCCACAGATGCACGATTATTCGGTACAGTGTCATTGGCATTCACAGATGAACGATAATTCGATACAGTTTCATTGGCATTCACAGATGCACGATAATTCGGTACAGTGTCATTGGCATTCACAGATGCACGATAATTCGGTGTAGTGTCATTGGCATTCACAGATTCACGGATTCCAACTGCGGATCGCACCAGTGTGCGTGGCACAATTGCTGTTTGTCTTAAATTCACACCAGCTCCAGTGAGCTTGGAGCACAGTTGTTCTCTGGTGGGTAGCACCAGTGTGCTTGCAAATCCACCCGACACTTTATCACAATGTGTGGTATCATCAATAGCATCGTCATTTGACATCAGTTTCGAGCGCAGATGCTTTTCGACGGGCCGCACCAGTGTGCTAAGCAAACCGTCAGAGTTTTTATCACTATTGGCAGCATTTTGAGCTGTTTCATTTGATTTCAAATTTGAACACATAGACTTTTCGACGGGCCGCACCAGTGTGCTAAGCAAACCGTCTGAAACATCAGTTCCTCTGGCAGATTTGCAATTTTGTGACTTGACCGACGTTTGGTCGCG
>JASAMV010003197.1:0-21598 GCA_030248065.1 Rhynchonema sp. JSB1_4
CATCTTCTCTGTGCTGGCTGCGTGTTGAATTGGCGCGTCTTTGAAAATGAAAGCTAATTGGTTGCGTCGGTCGTCTGCTGGATGTACTTTACCGGGACACGTGTCAATCAAGACAAATTCTCCGAGCATGAACAAAGACAGATAGAAACAGCGAACGGAACACCATTTTACAAGTTCGTTTCTGACATGAAATGCCAAAAAAAATTATTCGAAATGAGCGACATAGACCAGGAAGAAAAACAACAGGCGGATATTGCAGACAACAGTGGCAAGGGGTTGGCAAAAAAACGTTTTTTTCTCAAAAATTGTTTTCAAAACGTTTTTCTTAAAATGTTTTTTTAACGCTCAGGTGACCAAAATATGCCTCCAAAGAAATTGGAAAACGCTCATGTTGGGAAGAAAACGTGGTTAAATGAAGTAATTCTATGTGTTCTGAGGCAAAATAAACGGGTTTCAACCCTTTTCTAACGAGTTGTTAATATCCCATATCAGACCCGCATCATGGGACCAACTTTGGCCGGGGTCATCACTAAAAGTCAAACTCCATATATCGACGTATCTCGACAAAGTAAAAAATTGGTCAAAATTTTTTGAAAAAAATGGGACAAAAAATTGATTTTCCTTGATGATCAGGGTACTTTCCCTGAAAAAATCAGGGAAAATAGGTAATTCAGGATTCAAGAAAAACGAAAAACGACCCAGGCGTTTTTTTGCCCAACCCTGGTTCGGCAGCGATCTGCTTTTCCACCCGTGGTAAAAACGTACACCTGAAATTTACGCTAATTTTGTCGAACTTGTCTTTCTGCATCAGTAGCTCAAAACGAACATCACATCAAGTGTGCTATGGTTTGACGCTTGAGTGAGGCTGCCTCTGTTTACAATGCTACGACCCTCCTGGTTGTTTG
The DNA here is from genome assembly GCA_030248065.1 of Rhynchonema sp. JSB1_4. Taxonomy (NCBI): domain Eukaryota; kingdom Metazoa; phylum Nematoda; class Chromadorea; order Monhysterida; family Xyalidae; genus Rhynchonema; species Rhynchonema sp. JSB1_4. The sequence continues at coordinate 906 of JASAMV010003197.1, forward strand.
ACCGCAGCACCACATTGTGAACATTTGAACGGCCGTTGATCGGAGTGAATGAGTTTGTGAAGGGTTAGTTCTCCGCCAGTTTTGAACGATTTTGAACACAAAGAGCACTCGAATGGTCGTTGTTCTGTGTGCATCCGTCGCACGTGTTGCTGCGCTGTTGCCACGATTTTGAACAGAGAACGCAATTGTACAAGGCAGAACGACAAGTTCCGTGTTGCGTTTGCTGATGCTGTTTCAAGTTCAATTGTGCTCGAATTCCACGTCGCATTCTGTGCATTTAAATGGTTTGAACCCAGAATGAATACGAATATGTTTTCGAGGTTGTTCTTCCATTTGAAGGCAGCTCCACATTCAAGGCATTTGTGCGGTCGTTCGTTGGAATGACAGAATGCATTTTCATCTCATATTTTGACTTGAATGACTTCGCACACACGGAACAACTGAAGTCACGTTGACGAGAGTGAATTGTTCGCTGGTGTTTTTCTGCATTACTTTTCCGTTTTGAAACACACGCCACACGTGGCACATTCGAATGATCGGTGGTCGGTGTGAACGGTGAGAGGTGCTGCTTGCGATGACACTTCTGAGTGAAAGTCACACCACAAGTTGAGCATTTGAATGGTCGGTGGTCGATGTGAACAGCGAGTGTGTGGCGTGTCAGATTACCCTTCCGAGTGTATGTCGCACTGCATATTGTGCATTTGAACTGACGGAGATTGGTAGACATTGCTCCACACCTGAAATTCGCGCAGGAATGAAACATGAGGTGCGCTGGTCGAATGTGCTCCATTGGTTTCAAGAAAAAAAGATCACGAGAAGTGACTACTTAAAAAACCGAAAGAATTGGGCGCGGCAAGAGCAAACAGCCAACAAGCAAGGCATCAGCCTCCTGCGATGCAACATCTTCTCTGTGCTGCGGTACTGGCCTTGCGCGCGCGTGTTGAATTGGCGCGTGTTTGAAAATGAAAGTAAATTGGTCGGTCGGTCGCCTGCTGGATGTACTTACCGGTCACTTGCGACAAAAATCTCCTAACATGAAAAAAGAAGTATAGAAACATCGAAATGAACACCAAATTACAAGTTCTCTTCTGAAATTGAATGACAAAAAAAATAAAAATAGACTCGAAAAAAAGCATGATACGTATGTGTTACTGTTATTTATTCGAAAACACATGCGTGGTACAAAGATACACCAGAAATTTTAACAGATTTTTATCGAACTGGTCTTTCCACATCAGTCGCTCAAACCGAACGTGGGATTGTGTGACAACGTCGTCCTTTGCGCCGGTATCGTCGCTCTTATTAATAACGTCGTCCTTTTTGTCATGGTCGCGCGTTATTTGGATATCGTCGCGCGTAACCAACATGTGGTATAAACAGGACAGATGCGCGCACAGATCGCTGTTATCACATGCCAGAATATACTGTTGAACTTAAAAATAATCAGATAACAAGATTATTAGGTCACGTGCTGCTCCTGGTGTCGAAAGCTGATCGCATGGCCAAGTTGAATAAAAAAGGAGAGAACTGGACGATTCGCGGCTATTATCATGCAAACACACAAACAGCACACATGGCATAACTGTTAATAATAGTGACCGTATTAGAATCAAAACTTTAACCGATTTTCGTGATCTAAACTTTAATGTAATCCGACAGCCAAGCTCATCAGCACCGTTATAGAATCAGAACAATGGTTGTCAGATAAGCTTTGTTTACAGCTACATTTCACACTTTTGTGTACCTGGTGGTATAGAGTATGTATGTATGTATAACGCATAGGAACGATTTGGACGGTAATTTCAAATTCAAACTTGCATCCAATCAGCGTTCAGCAGGAGAGACGGATTATTGAGACCACCAGGTGCACCAGAGCAGGCAAGGCAACGCACACGCAAGTTATTTGTCTGCTGCATTGTGTCTGCCAATGTGTCTCATGATGAGCTTGGAAGATTAAACATAATGTGAATTGAGCATTAGGTGTTCTTGCCTGTTTCCCTCTGTTCCAGCTAAATCTGTCATTTCTTCAGGCCTGATGGTGTTTTACAGCTGTTATGTTATCTTTGTATATGTACATGTTCATTGATATATCTCATCTCCACTGTTGTTCATAATCTGTCTATATGTACATATGTACAGGTCTGTCATATCTGTTGTTCTCTTCTTCGTGACACTTGCGCGATATTTTCACTTATCGGCTTTGTGTTCCCTCTGTTTCTTTCATGATATTTTCAGGAATGTACTGTACTCTCATCTGCAGTTCGTCCTAATCATACATCATGTTGCCCTTTGCGCTGATAAAATAATACACAGGTACAGTATGTACATACGTACGTACTACCTGGCAGTCCTGTACACATTTATGGTTACGCGCGACGTTATCCATTTATGCGCGACGAAGACCTAAAGGACGACGTTGTTAATAAGAACGACGATACCGCAAAGGGCGACGATGTCGCCGGACCGAACGTGGTCACATTATACCGAATCTGTTATGGTTTGACGCTCGAGTGAAGCTGCTTCTGATGATAATAGAGCGTCCCTGATTGTTTGAACGTGGCACCACATTGTGAACATTTGAACGGCCGTTGATCGGAGTGAATGAGTGTGTGAAGGTGCAGTTCTCCAACAGTTTTGAATGATTTTGAACACAAGGTGCACTTGAATGGTCGTTGGTCTGTGTGCAAATGCATCCTAAGCACGTGCATTTTAAGGACGGTATTCGTTGAGTACGATTTTGAACAGAGAACGCAGACGTACAAGTCAGAACGACAAGTTCCGTGTTGTGTTTGCTGATGCCGTTTCAAGTTGCTGGATTGTATAAATCCCAGGTCGCATTCTGTGCATTTGAATGGTTTGAACCCAGAATGAATGCGAATGTGTGACTTGAGGGCGTACTTCCGTTTGAAGGCAGCTCCACATTCAATGCATTTATGCGGTCGTTCGTTGGAATGAATGACTGAATGTATTTTCACCTCATATTTTGACGCGAATGATTTTGAGCACACGTTGCAGTGGAAGTCACGTTGTTGCGCGTGAAGGGCGAGGTGATGTCGATGCGCGACTTGTTTCGTTCCGTAGCACACGCCACACTCGGCACACTCGAATGGTCGGTCGTCGGTGTGAACGGAGAGAATGTGCCGCTTCAGGCACATTTTTTTGTCGAATATTGTGCCACAAATTGTGCATTTGAACGGTCGAATGTTGGGTTTCATATTTACAGACCTCGCGGGGATAAAACAATATAAACTTGGTTTTTACCCATAAAACTTGAGAGGTTCAACCACAATTCGTGCCGCGCGAGATGCCCCCGAAGGCGCCGACTACTCGCTCGACCTCATCAAATTCAATTTCAAAAGACGAGTTCGATAAACTGGTGGCGATTGTTGATCATCAAAGCGAACTGCTCGAGAATCGGAAAACATTGATTGAAAAATTGCATCGGGAGTTGTTAAATCGAGACAAGCAGTACGATCATATTCTGAAACTGCTGACCGAACTCGTGCCCCAAAATCGCACATTGCGACCCGCTGGTCATCCAGTCAAGGAGTTCGGCTTCGAACTGCAGCTGCAAAAGGATACTGAAACCGAACAGAGGAAATCGAAGGTGAACAATCTGGTAGCGTACAATTTCCCTGACGATGGCTGCTCGGTTGATAGGAAGGACCGAGGAAATCCGGAGTCGAATCCGGATTTATCAACGGTGCGCGATTGTGTGGTTCGACTAGGTGGAAATCCTGAATCAGTGACATCTGTGTTCAAACTTGGAAAAGTAGGCTCAAAGGGTGGTCGACCGGTAAAAATTATTTGTGATAATTCATGGACCAAACGTTTGTTGATGTCACGGGACGGTGTGGATATGGCGCGGTCACAAACTGGCGCACCCTCCTTATGGCTGCGCCACGACCAAACCGATTTGCAGCGGTCCGTGCACAGAAAATGTGTCACTGTTCTGAGCAAAGTTCGCGAACTGCCTAAAAACAAAAACAAGAAACTGGTTCTTCGTGATTCTATTGATTATGGCCGTGCTGTTATCGTGGAAAAGAAATGTGTCAATAACCGCATATCACACGAATTCTATTGTGATCCATTTGATTTGAAAGTGCTCACCGATCTTGATTTATTGAATGTGTTGAATGATGCAAATTCCAACAAGTCTAAAAAATAGGAAAGCAGCGCTTCAGTGAGGCGGGGGAGCAGCAGCGGCGGCAAACATAAAACCAAAAATACATTCCACTTAAATTTTTCAGGCCTGAAACTATGTCACCTCAACGTGAGATCCCTGGCCACGGCAGTTAGAAGACGCACTTTCGAAGAGTCCGTTCTGGATGGTCCCAATGACGTTATTTACCTGCTATGCGAAACTTGGCTGGATCCGTCTGTCCTGGACTCGTCACTTTCTGTATGTGGTGCCTATCATGTCTACAGGTTAGACCGGGTTGATAAAAAAGGTGGCGGTGTCGCGATCCTGGTGCCCAAAAATTATAAATCAAAGGCCCTTCCTCTCCTGTCAAATACCAATGAAATATTCGAAACTCTCTCTGTTCAAATTTCCCTTCCCGCCCAAAATTTAATTCTCACTGAAACTTATCGCCCCCCAAATCACCTGGTTTCAAACTCCGCTCTTTTCAAAGATTTTCTCGATCACCTTGACAAAATCTTTGAATTGGGCGACCCCTGTATCTTTTTCGGTGACCTCAATTTTCCAAATATAAATTGGCCTTTCCTTTCTGCCTCCTCCCAAAGTGAAAAATTATTTTTGGACACTATCCAAACTGCTGGCGCCACTCAATTGGTCAACACTCCAACACGTGGCTCAAATTTATTGGACTTGGTTTTTGTGACTGACGCCAGCAAAATCACCCAAGTTGAAGTGCCCACCAGTCTTGGAGACATTCAGAGCGACCACCGTCCCGTTTGGCTCACAACCAGTTACACGACATCAAAATGTCGTAAAATCACCCGTTTTCGGAACTGGGGCCGAGCGAAATGGGACGTGATGGAAGCTTTTCATTTCCCTCTCAATATTCCACGGGATGCCTCCCCTCCCAACCCCACAACAAACTCTTTATGGCCCATTTTCTGACCCACTTCCCCCCTGGGATCCCATCAAATTGGCATCCCAAATGGCCATTAAAGAATTCCTTCCCACCCCACCCCTCTCCTCCCCAACGGATATGCCCGACTGGTCACCTCAGCTTTCCCGCCTGCGTAGAACCGAGTCTCGTCTGCGCTCGCGCATGCATCGGGAACCAAATATCAACACCTACTATTCCCGTTGCAAAATTTCTCGCACCATTCGCCGACGCAGGCGAGGCTGGGTCCGTGGGCGAGAACAGTCGTTGGTCACAAATCCAAGCCCAAAAAAGTTTTGGAGTTACATCAGACGAAAGATCAGCCCCCGGACTGATCTTCCTGATGTAACTGACACCGACGGCGTGCTGCACACGGAGGATAAGGACAAGGCCATTGCCTTCAACACTTATTTTGCCTCTGTCTTTAATTCCAACCTTAGAATTTCAGGCACTATCCCTCTATGTGCAGCCCGTCTTTCCGGCTGGTGCTCCCCCCCTCTCCCTCCTCGTTCCAGCCAAGACCACCCCGCCCGCCTTTCGGCTTTCTGAGAGAGGGCGCGCTCTGCGGACCAACTCTCTCAGCCATCTCCACACCGAGTATTCCCGAGACTCAGGGCCGACGGATCCCAGTCCAAGGAAAAATTCCCAAAAACGCACAAATATCGGCCCACTCACCCCCCCGAAACAGCCGCAAGAGCAGCGAGACCACACCTCGAGCCCGCCAGAGCCACGAGCGTACGCCCAATACCCGGACAAGCCCACACCCTCCGGACCCGCCCCATGAGCCCGACACAACCTGTGCGCCTCACCCCCCCATTCTCCTTGGAAGCAATTCCTTGGAAAACCCCCCCCCCACCAACCACACCCCACCCCACACCACACAACACCACCCCACCCCACAACCCCCACCCCCCCCCCCCCCCCCCCCCCCACCCCCCCCACCCCCCCACCCCCCCCCACCCCCCCCCCCCACCCCCCACACAACTTACCAGGCAATATCCCAGTGAACGACCTTGTACACAAGCACAAGATCGTTCACGGTCCGGCGATAAATTAGGGAGTCCAAATTGGGCATGCAGACCCCCCCCCCCCCACCCCCCCCCCCCCCCCCCCCCCCCCCCCCCCCCGCTGTTGGTAAGACAGTGTCTGCATGCCTGGTAAATAATAAGTGAACCGACGTTGAATTTTTTCAACGTTTTTGGCCAAGGTGACATTTTGAGGGGACCAAATGGACATGGAAAATTCCAGTAATGGACGAACGTAGGCCAAGTAGAGTTTTCTGAGGAAGTCGAGATTTCGACTGTGAAAGTTTCGGCGGATGGTCTTCTCCATTCTGCTGGCGTCAGCCACAATTTTACCAATATGTGACTCAAACTTTAAGTTTTGTTGGTCTATTAAGACACCCAGGTCCCGGACATGGGGTGGTGAAACAATTTGCTCATTCCCACAGAAGTAGACAGCGGAGACTTGGGGAAGATTCCCAAGCCTTACTGTGACGCTCTTATGGCTGGCCAGGGCCATGCCATTTGCAGAGAGCCAACTAATGACTGCATTTATGTCACTCTGGAGGATTTTGGTATCTGCAGCGCTACGGATTTCCCTGTAAATTTTGATATCGTCGGCGTAGAGATACAGGTAGGTGCCTGGATGCACTACACCGACCACATCATTTATGTAGATGAGAAAGAGAGTCGGACCGAAAACACTGCCCTGAGCGACCCCGGAGGTGACCGGGATCCACCCAGAAACAGCGTCACCGACCCGAACCCGTTGTGACCGCCCATTTAGGTATGAAGTTACCCAAGTGAGTAAATGGCGGGGGAAACCGTAGTGCTGCAATTTTTGCAACAGCGCAGAGTGGGGGACAGTGTCGAAGGCCTTTTGGCTGTCTAGGTAAATGATGTCCACTGCGTTCCCCCGCTCTAACGCTGCTGTCCAGTGTGACATGCAGCACAATAGCTGGGCCTCTACAGAGCGACCAGGGATGAAACCGAATTGGGAGGGGGATAATAAATTGTATTTTTGAAGATGGGCCATGACCTTTGAGTTGATAAAGGCCTCCAAAAGTTTACAGGAGGAGGAAGTAAGAGAAATGGGCCGATATTTAGTGACAGTTTTTGGGAATTTTTCCTTTGGAACTGGGATCACATCGGCCAACTTGAAGTCATCGGGAATAACTCCGGTGTGGAGAATTTGGTTGAAAAGAAAAGAGAATTGGTCCGCAAGAGCGACGCCCAATCTCTTCAAGAAAGCCGAAGGGATGCCGTCAGGGCCAGGGGTGGTCTTGGTGGCTGGTAATTTTCGAAGGAATTGAAGGAGAATGGGGGGTGAGCAAACTATTTCTTCCATGTCCGGAACGAGACGGGCTGCACATAGAGGGATAGTGCCTGAAATTCCAAGGTTGGAATTAAAGACAGAGGCAAAATAAGTGTTGAAGGCAATGGCCTTGTCCTTATCCTCCGTGTGCAGCACGCCGTCGGTGTCAGTTACATCAGGAAGATCAGTCCGGGGGCTGATCTTTCGTCTGATGTAACTCCAAAACTTTTTTGGGCTTGGATTTGTGACCAACGACTGTTCCCGCCCACGGACCCAGCCTCGCCTGCGTCGGCGAATGGTGCGAGAAATTTTGCAACGGGAATAATAGGTGTTGATATTAGGTTCCCGATGCATGCGCGAGCGCAGACGAGACTCGGTTCTACGCAGGCGGGAAAGCTGAGGTGACCAGTCGGGCATATACCCGGTTGTCGAGGAGACGCGTGAGATGGGCACAAATTCTTTAATGGCCATTTGGCATGCCAATTTGATGGCATCCCAGGTGGAAAGTGGGTCAGAAAATGGGCCATAAAGAATTTCATCCCATGGAATATTGAGAGAAAGAAAAGCTTCCATCACGTCCCATTTCGCTCGGCCCCAGTTCCGAAAACGGGTGATTTTACGACTTTTAAGGGTTTTCAGCCGAAATTTGGGCATTTTTGACAAAAAAATGGGCATTTTGAGAGAAAAAATCGGGACGGGTAATGTACCAACCAAACCAGAGTGGGGCGGGTAGGGGGGTAGTGTACCAAATCGGGGCGGGCGGGTAGGGCACCATTGGGGGACCCCCTTCCCCCCGCCACAGCACTGTCTCCCAGGCCCCAGGAACTATATCGAGTGGAACATGATGCACATGATACACGCTAAAGGGATCGGGGAGATGTGCCCGCACACACAAAACGGGTGGATATGGATATTGAATGAATCTTCTTGAATCTCTTTCATTTCAGTTCTGTTCACCGAATTGGGAGCCAATTTTTCACCGCGCGGTGTGACGCGTAGCGTGACCATGTGCAGTGGCACAGTGTATCATCAATATCACAGGCAGGTTTTTCACCAGTGTACCGAGCCTTCCTATGGGAGGCTCTGCCAATCCGGTTGATGCGTTTTACTTGTATTGAGTGGCTCAGGCTGAGCTGAATACATGCGAAGCATCTGCACAATGCACAATCAGTCTGGGAAGCGGCTCTGGGGGAAGCGGATAACAGGAATTCCGTTTAGACCATCTCCAGAGCCTCTGCAGAATGAACTGACTGCAATAGTTCAGCAGTCTTCCACAAAAAATAGTTGGTTGTGATACGTAATTTTGAAGACACGGTCGTTATTCCGCATAACAATTGCAATATCAAATATTGCCGGTCCGTGCCGATCTCGTAGTGTCAACGCCAGGATTTTTTTCAGCCTCAATTTTTTCCTGTGTTTGTGATCATAACATAAATTTTATAATAAAAACGAAATAACTTTCCATTTTCTCCCGCCATGATCACTCAATTACAGTCCCAAAGCAGCGGGTTGCTTGTGGGCACGGCTGTGCTGCTGATTCACATTCAAAGTTAATATTATTTATCGGTACAAGAAAAAGGACCTGGCGAAGCCCAAACATTATTTCCAACTATGGTTATCCCTTTTAGCGTCGGCAGCTGCAAATGACGACGAAGACCGATGCCACGCAATTGGCTACGTTTTCCTCACTGTGGTGCTCACTGCTGAGGTTACATCAGGATCAGACATTTGATTTATAAACTGCATAGGCTGTGAGCAGATAAACGCGGAATGGCAGATTTCTGCATTCCGCATTCCGCGTTTATCTGCTCACCAATTTCCGCATTCCGCGTTTATCTGCTCACAGCCATAAGCCTAAAACGACTTCATCTTGTGATCAAGTGCCGTGTAGAAATTTTTTGATGCTCATCTCGCAACATTTCGATTCAGATTGTGACATTTACTGCCATACCGGTCATGTACGTTTTATGGAAGAACGATTGTTGTGAACAAATGGAACAACGGAAACAAAGTGAACAACAACGGAGAAAGGTTGAGAAGTTTAATAGTGGATGGTGTGTTTTTGGTGTCTTTTCATTTGCTGCTCAGGTAAGGTCCTCTACCGTTTAGATACTGTCGAGGACCAGTCGGAGCAGTTGTATTTTCCGAGACAGTGATTTGAAGACGGCATCACCAGATGAAAGTTTGTTGTTTGAAACATACGTTTCACGCCGCCTTCTGCAGCGTTACACTTGACGAGTAACTGAGATGTCTTTCAGCTCCGGTTGTTCATTCGGTCTATATTGGCGGTGGAGATGAACCGCCCAGCAAAGGTTACGCACAACAAGGGGCAACGAGGGATTCCGAATGGTTTCCAACAGTGATGCGATGATGATCATAACGTATATGACACCACCAGAACCGAGCTTGAAACACAACAATTATTTGAAACTGTCGTGACGCAACTTTCCCTTGGCATGGCATGAAGTCTCACACAAGTTGCCACGCGAACATCAGCTTTTTATATTGTAATCACAGATCGGGCGACACAGCCGACCTGACGTACGATCCTTGACATTGTGCTTCTCTCGAAACAGTCTTGAATCGACTTCGACACTCATTCATTTCAATCAGCAGAAATGCAACTCTTTTATGCGGACCAGAGACATGCACGAAAATTATCATTTTAGTGCAGGCACTATTCGTTGTGGTGATGTCAACGGGACAACAGAAAAATATCACTACATCGAATATATAACCATGGCAGACATCACTATAACGAACAATGACTGTACTTGTTCCACAATTTATGCTACTGGTGGCATCATAATATGACCACACCAGATCATAATCATAAATAATGCCACACTGACAGCGATAATAAATGATGAACAACAAAACGTTTTATCACCAGAATCCAGAGAGCTCATAAAGTTACATGCAACATTTGGAACTGAGCAATCAACTGCGCACTTTGCGTCCGATCTCCGAACCGCCGTCGCTGTCAGTCACCTTTTCACTAACAGTTATGGGTCAACAATGGGTGATGTCCTGTGTGATGATAGTAGTATGTGTACGTCTATGCACCAAAATTGAGGCGCCGGCACGAGGCGCCGGCACGGCCCCAGTGGCTTGGTCCTGCCATGATCAGGGGCAAGCGCGTTTTGTGGGAATTTGAAAATGGCAATCACCGCATATGATTATAGGAATAATGACCTGAGAAATCAAGCCTCATGGTTACCCTTGATCAATCAGGCAATGATCATGATATTGTACTGCCGTGATAATAAAATCGTACTGCCGAGATGATAAAGATGAAAGTTGTTTGTAAACGAAACTTGACACACTGGTACCCCACCCCAGGCAGTGTACACCAGCACCACACCACACGCAGTGTATACCAGCATCACGGTAATGTAAACATGGCCCTGCCAGGTTACCTGGGTGTACATTGAGGGAACCGATTAGCTCAGCAATTTGCTTGTGCACAGAGGTGTGCACATCGTTAAGCAATAAATGGCTTGTGAAGGCGTATAGCTTACTGTGCACTTGAGCATGTAATGTGATAGTGGCACGTGCGCCTGGGTAGCATCAACTGATCACAAGTGGTGCTGACCATCAATGGTTACCAGCGCCAGAAAGGGACTGACTACCGTAACCCAAGTGTGAAGAGCACGAGACACGTTGAAGGATCGTTGCTGGGAAATGTGTACAGCGCCATAGCGTTCAGTGGCGCACCTGGGAATGGGCAAATTGGGCAATGCCCAGGGTGTCTCAAAAGTGCCCATGGGCACAATTTTGCCAAAAGTGCCCATGGGCACAATTTAATTCCCTCCAAATGCCCATGGGCAAAGGCAGTGGCGCAACAGCCATATGGGCACCTTGGTCAGGTGCCCATAGTCAATTTGAGGTGGTGGTCAATTCAAAAAATGTGAGGTGGTCAATTCAAAAAATGGTGCCCATGGGCACTTTTGGTGAGTTTTCAGGTGGCGATGGGCACTTTTTTGACATGGAAGTGTGAGAAATGCGGTTTCCAAACGTACAAAGAGCGAAAAAATCTAAAAAATTTTCGCGCTGCGCGCGTTTCTTCCTGTTTCCTTTTGTGTCAATGTTGCCCATAACTGGTCTAAGTAAGCGTAGACTTGCTACTCCACTACAATATATAGCAGTAAGTACTACAATCATGTTCATTACAACACGCTGATTGGCATCGGTTGCAAAACAGGGGGGCTTCAAAGTTCACCTGCCGACGATCAAACGCAGTTAGAGTCTAGTGAATTGGGCACAGTGTGTTTGTTGGCGAACTCCAGACCAAATGAGATGTGAAAGACAGTCGGTCATGATTTACAAATAAAAAACACCTGTTAAATACGCCCAAACAGCCATTTTACCACAAAATTCCTCCGAAATCTGAAAATTTTTAGCTTGGCGCGACGTTCAGTAACAGTTCTCTTCTTCATCCAGTCTAAGAGCGTTGGACCAAGTAAAGGGCACATTCAGGGGGCAGAAGGCCCGTGCTCCCCTTGTACAACTTCGCCCCAGACTGAATGGGCAGTGTCTGGGATCCCCTCGCCTGATACAACCCCCCTATGTTTGGCATGGTACAGAAGGCATTCCCCCGATTTTTACCCCGGTATAGTAGGTACATATCCCCGATTTTGCCCCAAAAGTGTTACTTTTTGACCATGATGACCAAAATTAGTGGTGGTTTTTGCCTCACAATACTCAAACTTCGCGCGCCAAAAATTGCGCGAAAAGAACAGAAATCGGTGAAAACGCACGAGGTAAAATTGACAAATGTTGGGTTTGCAACAAGCACTAGGTAAAAATGCATTTTTCCAAAAGTGCCCATACTGACTCCAAAACCTGTGTGCGCCACTGATAGCGTTTTAGAAAAGTTGCTACATCTGCTGCCAGCTGTCGCCTCCGACATTTTAAAAAGTGGGCGGAGCTTTGATGCTGGGCCAAAGCTTGTTCGCGTGTATATAATGAGCTCACTGAGCGACTCAGTGTCATTTACTCATTTGTCGCCGTGATGGCTCACACGTGCAAAGTCTGTCAGCAAATGTTCGGTCGGAAGTGGAATCTTGATCGTCATGTGCAACTACGACACGCAACAGATGTTTCGTCAGATGAGTCCGACTCTGACGACGACAACGCTGTTGACATCAGTCGTCAAATGGGTGAGAATGGTGGCGATATTGAGGCCAGTAACCTTGAATCAGATGAAACTGGAAGTGTGAACGACGAAGAAGAGGAGGACAGTGATGCAGAAGAAGACGCACATTGGCGTGATGTTATCCTTGGTGAGTTGGAGCGATACATTGAGTCATGGCACTCAGAGTGACTACGTTTAACGTGCTTGAATTTTAGAGGCTTTCAACGACACATGCCCAGAGACAAATGTGGTTGCGAATGACTTTCTGCAACCACCGCTATTCAGCAAGCTACACGAGGCCCTCCAAGAGAGGGTCAATCGACAACAGCAGCATGCGCAAGCCATGGAAGAGGACAGCGTGTACAAATTGATCAAGCAACGCGCCGAGCGGTATCAGGTAGAGGACGACGACATTTCTGACGAACAAGCGATGGATGCAGCCTGGGAAGACTCGCAACACACGATCAAACGAGTGTTGAAGGCGAATATTGACGTGATTGAGGATGCACTGCAATCTGATGGATCAGATGGAGACGAATGAACATACCTTGTTGGGAAATACAACTTAGAATGATATGCAACCCATGCAGCTTACGTTGTCATGTTTCATTTATTCTTTAAAAATTTTACTTTTGTTCAATTTTAAATGCTAGCGCATTTTTGTATATTATTTAGACAAACACATGCATGGTATTGCGTCTAACTATATTTGTGTGACATTCATCTACACTATTTTGATGGATAATCTTTTCATATCGTCAAATGGTAAAATAAAAAGGATCACTTCGGCGAGTAAAAGTGTTGACTGTCGGCTAAAGTGACGGCTAATAATCTGAGGATGGACTGTATTGGGAATTAATTTTCGGTGACAGTGAGTTGAAGATGATTTAACGATTACTAATAAAAAGTAGTGGTGAACAAGACAAAAACACATTTATAGGTGGCCACGCAGCGCTGGGTAAGGTTCAGTGAGTTGTCGCCTACACCGAGCTTCTCCCATGTCCAATTGGTAACCAAAAGTAATGTAAAGAACAATGCAAACCATTGACCTGCAGTTACTCAACGCCAAGTAAAGCTGAGTAAGTTGTCGCCTAGGCAGACGTGTGCTGCAAAATGGATGCCAGAAGTCTAAGTAATGTAAAGAACAATGCAAACCGTCGACGTGCATTACTCAACGCCAAGTAAAGCTGAGTGAGTTGTCACCTAGGCAGACGTGTGATGACTCAGAGTAAACGGCGACAGCTCAAACATGTCGCCGAGTGCCTCTTGGGCTGTGACGGATACAGGTGACCAAGCAAAATGGATGCCAGAAGCCTAACCAAAAGTAATGTAAAGAACAATGCAAACCATCGACGTGCATTACTCAACGCCAAGTAAAGCTGAGTGAGTTGTCGCCTAGGCAGACGTGTGCCGACTCAGAGTAAACGGCGACAGCTCAAACTTGTCGCCGAGTGCCTCTTGGGCTGTGACGGATACAGGTGACCAAGCAAAATGGATGCCAGAAGCCTAACCAAAAGTAATGTAAAGAACAATGTAGACCATCGACGTGCATTACTCAACGCCAAGTAAAGCTGAGTGAGTTGTCGCCTAGGCAGACGTATGCCGACTCAGAGTAAACGGCGACAGCTCAAACTTGTCGCCGAGTGCCTCTTGGGCTGTGACGGATACAGGTGACCAAGCAAAATGGATGCCAAGTAGTGTAAAGAACAATGTAGACCGTCGACGTGCATTGCTCAACGCCAAGTAAAGCTGAGTGAGTTGTCGCCTAGGCAGACGTGTGCCGACTCAGAGAAAACGGCGACAGCTCAAACTTGTCGCCGAGTGCCTCTTGGGCTGTGACGGATACAGGTGACCAAGCAAAATGGATGCCAAGTAATGTAAAGAACAATGTAGACCGTCGACGTGCATTACTCAACGCCAAGTAAAGCTGAGTGAGTTGTCGCCTAGGCAGACGTGTGCCGACTCAGAGTAAACGGCGACAGCTCAAACTTGTCGCCGAGTGCCTCTTGGGCTGTGACGGATACAGGTGACCAAGCAAAATGGATGCCAGAAGCCTAACCAAAAGTAATGTAAAGAACAATGCAAACCATCGACGTGCATTACTCAACGCCAAGTAAAGCTGAGTGAGTTGTCGCCTAGGCAGACGTGTGCCGACTCAGAGTAAACGGCGACAGCTCAAACTTGTCGGTTTTTTTGCAGGCTCCTTATATTGGCTCTGTTTCCACTCCTAAAATGTAATTAAATAAACTTCCTGTCTCAAATTCACACAGTGCGAGTATAACAAGTAGTAAAAAAAAAAAAATAAAAAAAAAAAGGCCGAGTGCCTCTTGGGCTGTGACGGATACAGGTGACCAAGCAAAATGGATGCCAACAAAGTAATGTAAAGAACAATGCAAGACCATCGACGTGCATTACTCAACGCCAAGTAAAGCTGAGTGAGTTGTCGCCTAGGCAGACGTATGCCGACTCAGAGTAAACGGCGACAGCTCACAGCCTTTACTTGGCGTTGAGTAAATGCACTTCGGTGGTTCTGCATTGTTCTTTACATTACTTGGCATCCATTTTGCTTCGTCACCTGTATCCGTCACAGCGCAAGAGGCACTCGGCGACAAGTTTGAGCTGTCGCCGTTTACTCTGAGTCGGCACACGTCTGCCTAGGCGACAACTCACTCAGCTTTACTTGGCGTTGAGTAAATGCACGTCGGTGGTTTGCATTGTTCTTTACATTACTTGGCATCCATTTTGCTTGGTCACCTGTATCCGTCACAGCGCAAGAGGCACTCGGCGACAAGTTTGAGCTGTCGCCGTTTACTCTGAGTCGGCACACGTCTGCCTAGGCGACAACTCACTCAGCTTTACTTGGTGTTGAGTAATGCACGTCGATGGTTTGCATTGTTCTTTACATTACTTTTGGTTAGGCTTCTGGCATCCATTTTGCTTGGTCACCTGTATCCGTCACAGCACAAGAGGCACTCGGCGACAAGTTTGAGCTGTCGCCGTTTACTCTGAGTCGGCACACGTCTGCCTAGGCGACAACTCACTCAGCTTTACTTGGCGTTGAGTAATTCACGTCGACGGTCTACATTGTTCTTTACATTACTTGGCATCCATTTTGCTTGGTCACCCGTATCCGTCACAGCCCAAGAGTCACTCGGCGACATGTTTGAGCTGTCGCCGTTTACTCTGAGTCGGCACACGTCTGCCTAGGCGACAACTCACTCAGCTTTACTTGGCGTTGAGTAATGCACGTCGACGGTCTACATTGTTCCTTACATTACTTGGCATCCATTTTGCTTGGTCACCTGTATCCGTCACAGCCCAAGAGGCACTCGGCGACAAGTTTGAGCTGTCGCCGTTTACTCTGAGTCGGCACACGTCTGTGTAGGCGACAACTCACTCAGCTTTACTTGGCGTTGAATAATGCACGTCGATGGTTTGCATTGTTCTTTACATTACTTTTGGTTAGGCTTCTGGCATCCATTTTGCTTGGTCACCTGTATCCGTCACAGCACAAGAGGCACTCGGCGACAAGTTTGAGCTGTCGCCGTTTACTCTGAGTCGGCACACGTCTGCCAAGGCGACAACTCACTCAGCTTTACTTGGCGTTGAGTAATTCACGTCGACGGTCTACATTGTTCTTTACATTACTTGGCATCCATTTTGCTTGGTCACCTGTATCCGTCACAGCCCAAGAGGCACCCAAAGACCGCCGTTGACTCTTAGCGACAAGTTTGAGCTGTCGCCGTTTACTCTGAGTCGGCACACGTCTGTCTAGGCGACAACTCACTCAGCTTTACTTGGCGTTGAGTAATGCACGTCGATGGTTTGCATTGTTCTTTACATTACTTTTGGTTAGGCTTCTGGCATCCATTTTGCTTGGTCACCTGTATCCGTCACAGCCCAAGAGGTACTCGGCGACATGTTTGAGCTGTCGCCGTTTACTCTGAGTCGGCACACGTCTGAATAGGTGACAACTCACTCAGCTTTACTTGGCGTTGAGTAATGCACGTCGACGGTTTGCATTGTTCTTTACATTACTTAGGCTTCTGGCATCCATTTTGCAGCACACGTCTGCCTAGGCGACAACTTAATCAGCTTTACTTGGCGTTGAGTAACTGCAGGTCAATGGTTTGCATTGTTCTTTACATTACTTTTGGTTACCAACTGGACATGGGAGAAGCTCGATGTAGGCGACAACTCACTCAACCTTACCCAGCGCTGCGTGGCCACCTATAAATGTGTTTTTGACTTGTTCACCACTACTTTTTATTAGTAATCGTTAAATCATCTTCAACTCACTGTCCCCGAAAATTAGTTCCCAATACAGTCCATCCTCAGATTATTAGCCGTCACTTTAGCCGACAGTCAACACTTTTACTCGCCGAAGTGATCCTTTTTATTTTACCATTTGACGCTATGAAAAGATTATCCATCAAAATAGTGTAGATGAATGTCACACAAATATAGTTAAACGCAATATGCATGTGTTTGTCTAAATAAGATACAAAAATGCGCTAGCTTTTAAAATTGAACAAAAGTAAAATTTTTAAAGAATAAATGAAACATGACAACGTTGGGTTGCATATCATTCTAAGTTGTATTTCCCAACAAGGTATGTTCATTCGTCTCCATCTGATCCATCAGATTGCAGTGCATCCTCAATCACGTCAATATTCGCCTTCAACACTCGTTTGATCGTGTGTTGCGAGTCTTCCCAGGCTGCATCCATCGCTTGTTCGTCAGAAATGTCGTCGTCCTCTACCTGATGCCGCTCGGCGCGTTGCTTGATCAATTTGTAGACGCTGTCCTCTTCCATGGCTTGCGCTTGCTGCTGTTGTCGATTGACCCTCTCTTGGAGGGCCTCGTGTAGCTTGTTGAATAGCGGTGGTTGCAGAAAGTCATTCGCAACCACATTTGTCTCTGGGCATGTGTCGTTGAAAGCCTCTAAAATTCAAGCACGTTAAACGTAGTCACTCTGAGTACCCTGACTCAATGTATCGCTCCAACTCACCAAGGATAACATCACGCCAATGTGCGTCTTCTTCCGCATCACTGTCCTCCTCTTCTTCGTCGTTCACACTTCCAGTTTCATCTGATTCAAGGTTACCGGCCTCAATGTCACCACCATTCTCACCCATTTGACGACTGTTGTCAACAGCGTTGTCGTCGTCAGAGTCGGACTCATCTGACGAAACATCTGTTGCGTGTCGTAGTTGCACATGACGGTCAAGATTCCACTTCCGACCGAACATTTGCTGACAGACTTTGCACGTGTGAGCCATCACGGCGACAAATGAGTAAATGACACTGAGTCGCTCAGTGAGCTCATTATATACACGCGAACAAGCTTTGGCCCTGCATCAAAGCTCCGCCCACTTTTTAAAACGTTGGAGGCGACAGCTGGCAGCAGATGTAGCAATTTTTCTAAAACGCTATGGCGCTGTACACATTTCCCAGCAACGATCCTTCAACGTGTCTCGTGCTCGTCACACTTGGGTTACGGTAGTCAGTCCCTTTCTGGCGCTGGTAACCATTGATGGCCAGCACCACTTGTGATCAGTTGATGCTACCCAGGCGCACGTGCCACTATCACATTACAATGCTCAAGTGCACAGTAAGCTATATACGCCTTCACAAGCCATTTATTGCTTAACGATGTGCACACCTCTGTGCACAAGCAAATTGCTGAGCTAATCGGTTCCCTCAATGTACACCCAGGTAACCTGGCAGGGCCATGTTTACATTACCATAATGCTGGTATACACTGCGTAGGGTGTGGTGCTGGTGTACACTGCCTGGGGTGGGGTACCAGTGTGTCAAGTTTCGTTTACAAACAACTTTCATCTTTATCATCTCGGCAGTACGATTTTATTATCACGGCAGCACAATATCATGATCATTGCCTGATTGATCAAGGGTAACCATGATCAAGGCTTGATTTCTCAGGTCATTATTCCTATGATCATATGCGGTGATGGCTATTTTCAAATTCCCGCAAAACGCGCTTGCCCCTGATCATGGCAAAACCAAGCCACTGGGGCCGTGCCGGCGCCTCGTGCCGGCGCCTCAATTTTGGTGCATAGACGTACACATACTACTCACAACGAATAGTGCCTGCACTAAAATGATAATTTTCGTGCATGTCTCTGGTCCGCATAAAAGAGTTGCATTTCTGCTGATTGAAATGAATGAGTGTCGAAGTCGATTCAAGACTGTTTCGAGAGAAGCACAATGTCAAGGATCGTACGTCAGGTCGGCTGTGTCGCCCAATATGTGGTTATAAATACAATATAAAAAGCTGATGTTCGCGTGGCAACTTGTGTGAGACTTCATGCCATGCCAAGGGAAAGTTGCGTCACGACAGTTTCAAATAATTGTTGTGTTTCAAGCTCGGTTCTGGTGGTGTCATATACGTTATGATCATCATCGCATCACTGTTGGAAACCATTCGGAATCCCTCGTTGCCCCTTGTTGTGCGTAACCTTTGCTGGGCGGTTCATCTGCACCGCCAATATAGACCGAATGAGCAACCGGAGCTGAAAGACATCTCAGTTACTCGTCAAGTGTAACGCTGCAGAAGGCGGCGTGAAACGTATGTTTCAAACAACAAACTTTCATCTGGTGATGTCGTCTTCAAATAACTGTCTCGGAAAATACAACTGCTCCGACTGGTCCTCGACAGTATCTAAGCGGTAGAGGACCTTACCTGAGCAGCAAATGAAAATACACCAAAAACACACCGTCCTCTATTAAACTGCTCAACCTTTCCCCGTTGTTGTTCACTTTGTTTCCGTTGTTCCATTTGTTCACAACAATCGTTCTTCCATAAAACGTACATGACCGGTATGGCAGTAAATGTCACAATCTGAATCGGAATGCTGCGAGATGAGCATCAAAAAATTTCTACACGGCACTTGATCTCAATATCAAGTCTTTTTTGGCTTTTGGCTGAGAGCAGATAAACTCGTAATGCGTAATTTGGTGAGCAGATAAACGCGTAATGCGGAATGCAGAAATCTGCAATTCCGCGTTTATCTGCTCACAGCCTATGCAGTTTATAAATCAAATGTCTGATCCTGATGGAACCTCAGCAGCGGCACCACAGTGAGGAAAACGTAGCCAATTGCGTGGCATCGGTCTTCGTCGTCATTTGCAGCTGCCGACGCTAAAAGGGATAACCATAGTTGGAAATAATGTTTGGGCTTCGCCAGGTCCTTTTTCTTGTACCGATAAATAATATTAACTTTGAATGTGAATCAGCAGCACAGCCGTGCCCACAAGCAACCCGCTGCTTTGGGACTGTAATTGAGTGATCATGGCGGGAGAAAATGGAAAGTTATTTCGTTTTTATTATAAAATTTATGTTATGATCACAAACACAGGAAAAATTCGAGGCTGAAAAAACTGGCGTTGAACACTCACGAGATGGGCGCGGACCCAAAATTTGATATTGCAATTGTTATGCGGAATAACGACCGTGTCTTCAAAATTACGTATCACAACCAACTATTTTTTGTGGAAGACTGCTGAACTATTGCAGTCAGTTCATTCTGCAGAGGCTCTGGAGATGGTCTAAACGGAATTCCTGTTATCCGCTTCCCCCAGAGCCGCTTCCCAGACTGATTGTGCATTGTGCAGATGCTTCGCATGTATTCAGCTCAGCCTGAGCCACTCAATACAAGTAAAACGCATCAACCGGATTGGCAGAGCCTCCCATAGGAAGGCTCGGTACACTGGTGAAAAACCTGCCTGTGATATTGATGATACACTGTGCCACTGCACATGGTCACGCTACGCGTCACACCGCGCGGTGAAAAATTGGCTCCCAATTCGGTGAACAGAACTGAAATGAAAGAGATTCAAGAAGATTCATTCAATATCCATATCCACCCGTTTTGTGTGTGCGGGCACATCTCCCCGATCCCTTTAGCGTGTATCATGTGCATCATGTTCCACTCGATATAGTTCCTGGGGCCTGGGAGACAGTGCTGTGGCGGGGGGAAGGGGGTCCCGAATCGTGCCCTACCCGCCCGCCCCGATTTGGTACACTACCCCCCTACCCGCCCCACTCTGGTTTGGTTGGTACATTACCCGTCCCGATTTTTTCTCTCAAAATCCCCATTTTTTGTCAAAAATGCCCAAATTTCGGCTGAAAACCCTTAAAA